>JANAVB010006391.1:420501-540232 GCA_029216955.1 Iris pallida | reverse complement strand
TTTGTGGATGAGATTAGTTAGCCATGATTATATTGTATTTACAACTTACGTGTATTTATTATACAACTGACATGTTACGTACCTAGTCCTACGTATTTTTGAGACTGGGGCGTTACAGATACTAATATTATATATATTATATGATATGTATATGTAATTTCTTACGTATAGCATATAGCTACATAATATATCCTATATGTTTAGGGATATGGTATGGACATGGGTATATGGGTATATGGATACTTGGCATACCAAGGTATGTGGGTACATAAGGATATAAGTATATGTAATTATATAGTATTTGGATATTGGACATATATAAAGTATCAAAATTGGCATATAGATGGGTAAGGGTAGCGGTCTTGGTAAAGTGAAAGTATAGGCTTAGATATCCTAGTAGGAATATCTATATGATTATGGATAGGGTACATGTAGGCATATGTATGTATATAGGGAATAAGTATAGTATTCATATAGGTATATGGGTAAGGTTATTGGTTAAGGTAATGAGTTCATAGCTAAGGTAATAGTGTAATGTGGATAGGTAAGAGGATATAAGGTAGGATATGGTAAGGAAGGGTAAGGTATATATGGAAGGGTATTGACAAGGATAGTATATGCTATTGGTATGGTATACCTATTGATATGTGAATATGGAATGGGTAGGTAAGGTAAAAATGGCACTACAAGAAAAATGACTTTTGGTGATGGTCTTTTATTAACGGTCGGTAAACCCGTCAACTAAGGTATTTTACTTGACGATTTAGGCCTTGTCAAGTAAACTCCTATTTTTGTTAAGTTTAAAATATTGTACCCCTTTAGTTGACGGGTTTCGGGGAACCGTCATAAAAATTACCTCTTTTCCTTGACAGTTAGGTTAAAGCCCCAACTAAAGTCCGGGAGGATTCTCGCGACTATTTTAGCTGCCACTATCGTAAAATTTTCAAAATTTTGGGTTAGTGAAGGTTTTGATATATTAAGAAATAGTAGCGACACTGTTCAAGAGCCTGCATCTCTTTGAAATTTTTTTCTCCTCTGTGAAAACCCTTCTTCTCCTTCTGTTCTTCCAAAAAACCCCTCTTCTCCTCAAGTCCTTCTCGTTCCTCTCATAAGACACTCTCCCTCCACTCCTTAAAACCCTTTCCAAAACCCTATCATCGGTGACAACTTCACCATATGGTAATATGCAATTCTATTCTATATTTTCTCTCTGCAATTCGACTGTATGGTAATGAAAGTTGAAGTTAGGGTTTTTGTGGATTTTATTGAGAGTAGGATTTTTGTCTGCAGGGTTTATTGTGGATTTTATTGAGAGTAGGGTTCCTTGTGTGGCAAATAAGGATTTTATTGACAGTGGGTTTTTTAGATTTTATTGAGAGTATTTTTTGTGTCTGACAACTGTGTCATGTCCTATTTGAATCAATAGGGTTTTTGTTGGTTTTATTGGCATACTAAACTGTGTCATGTCCTACTTGAGAATGGGTAGGGTTTTTTGTGGGTCAATTTGGCACACTTAACTGTGTCGTATCCTATTTGAGAATCAGTACAAAAAAATTAGGTCAATTTTGCCATATGATGTGGGTTTTATTTTTATTGATAGAACCGAAACTGTGTCATATTGGAGGATTTTTTTAATTTGTTGGTTTTATTGGCATACTCAACTGTCTCGTGTCCTAGGATTTTTTTATTCATAGAACTGAAATTGATCTGCTATAGTTTCCTAGACCACTATACTAATCTGCTGCCTCATTCTTATTACAGGAAAGAAAGGAGCACCCAGTTTGAGGTCGGGATTATGGTCATCTAACGTTGCTGCTCAGGTAGATTTATAACCTGGTTATATAATCTGCTATAGTAGAATTTTTTTATTGATATACGTGGAACATCAGATAAGGCAACCATGTCTAAGTCGTGGATGTGGATAGAATGTGCAGTGAATGAGGAAGGAGTAGAAGAGATTCTTAAGTTTGTAAAACTCTATTTGAATAATCCTATTTATTCGATGTCCATGCGAAAAATATAAAAATTTGATATTCCAAAGCTAGGGGATGTAAGAAAATACTTGTTTAGTAGGGGTATCGATTGAAGTTGTACAATATGGGTTTGGCATGGTGAGGAACACCTTAGCAGAGGATCGACAGGCATTGTACTGTTGGAGTGGGGGGGTTCCTAACCTATGTGGAGAAGATCCCGGAGTGCGACGAGCGCCGTCCGATGTCGGAGAAGCTCGGGAGTAGTTGTTACTGCTGCTGCTGCCCCAAAGGGGTTCTGGACCAAGTCTGCCGAGTTCGGGCCGAACTCGGTCCCAGGCCGAGTTCTGGCCGAACTCGGTCTGGCCGTTCCAGGGTTTGGCCATCCAGTGCTGGTTGCCCCACACAGAGTTCTGGCCGAACTCTGTGTGTCGGGGGGGCTGAAGCGGATTTCAGGATGAGTTTTCATCATTGGATCTAATCCAACGGTCCAGGTTGGTTGCGGGATTAGGGAGATATATGAGTTTTCTCAACCCTAATTTATTATCGCATAATAGCATTGGACAACACAAGTTTGAGAGAGAAGGAGGCAAGAGTGCCATTACAACTTCGGAGAAGAAGACGGAGGATTGAAGGTCGCTGTTCGAAGGAGATCGTGTTCGGGTAATCTCTACTCGTCGTTCTCGCTCTTCGTAGCCTTGTAATCATTGTTCTTATCTCTGAGTGTTGTGGGGATCCGATTTGGATCGGGAGGAGTTTGTAGAGGGTGTATTTCTTCTATTCCATTAGTGGAGGCTTCTCAGGGTTGGACTCCGATCGTCCCGTGGTTTTTTCTCGCAAGGGTTTCCACGTCAAAAATTCTCTGTGTCTGCGTGGTTGTTTTTGTGTGCTTGTTTTTTGGGTTCGTGCGTTGTTTGCTCGGTCCTCTCGCAGGTACTCTCCGGTTTGGGGAAAGGTTTCCGCGCTTCTTTCCCAACAGAGTGGTATCAGAGCTTTGGGTTCAAAGGGTGTCAGGAGTTGACAGAGGAACCAGAGAGGAGAGATAGACGCAAAGATGGTGCGTATGGTGAACCTTAATGGCATAAACTAATTATTGGCGGAGCAAGATGAAGGATTTGCTATTTGTCAAGAAGCTGCCTACCCGTGTTTGCATCCGAGAGGCCCAGTGATAAATCCGAGGAGGACTGGACGTTCGAGCACATACAGTGTGTGGGTACATACGGTAGTTTGTTGATGAGAACGTGTACAATTACGTTGCCAATATTGAGCACGCGAAGACGTTGTGGGATAAGCTGGAATCCTTGTATGCGAAGAAGACTGGAGTAAACAAGTTGTTCCTGATCCGAACGATGATGGGTCTGTGGTACAAGGATGGGGCGTCTATTTCGGATTACTTGAGTGAGTTCCAGGGCATGGTTGACCAGCTATCTTCTATGGGAGTCAAGTTCGACGACGAAGTTCAGGGACTGTGGCTGCTGTGTACCTTGCCAGACTCGTGGGAGACCGTACGAGTATCTATGATCGCTTCTGCTCTAGAGGGCATGGTCAGTCTGGAGTTTGCCAAGAGCGGGGTATTGAATGAAGAGATGCGGAGACGTTCTCAGGGCACTTCATCCACATCCCACCACTCAGAGGTACTTGTTTCAGAGAGCCGCGGAAGGGGCAAAAGCAGGGGTCCAGGTGGTGGCAGAGACAAGAGCAGGGGGAAGTCCAAGGGTCGATACGAGGACTCAGAGTGTTATCATTGCGGTAAGAAGGGCCATATCAAGCGGAATTGTTTCGCTTGGAAGAGAGAGAAGAAGGGCGACAAGGGAAAGCAAGAAGAGAACACTACAGCGGCGGCCTCGATGCATGGAGGCGATGTGATCGTCGTAGGTGATGAGGTCATTACTAACCTCGCCTGCGATGACAATTCTTGGCTGGTGGACTCAGGGGCTTCAGCACATGTATCTCACAATAGGGCACTGTTTGCCACTTACACGACAGGCGACTGTGGCGTGTTGAAGATGGGCAACGGAGATGTGTCGAAGGCGGTTGCCGTTGGAGATGTGCATTTGAGAACGAAGACGGGTGCGGTTCTTGTTCTCAAGGATGTTCGTCATGTCCCTGATATCCGTTTCAACCTGGTGTCGGTTGGAAGGTTGGATGACGAGGGATTCTTCAGTCTCTTCGGGAACAGTCAGTGGAAGCTTTCCAGAGGTTCGATGGTGATTGCCAGAGGAAGCAAGAAGTCCGGTCTCTACTAAATGGAGGGGAGCGCAGAGGGGGCACAGGAGGTGAACGCAGTCAGTGATGCGTCTACAGAGTTGTGGCACAGGCGGCTCGGCCATATCAGCGAGAAGGGGATGAGCTACTTGGTGAACAGGAAAGTGATTCCGGGGCTCAAGTCTACAAAGTAGGAGAAATGCACACACTGTTTGGCTGGAAAGCAAAATAGGGTGTCTTTCCAAAGTTACCCAAGTTCGAGGAAGCCGGCGTTGCTCGAGTTGATTCACTCGGATGTCTGCGGTCCTATGAAGGTAAAATCTCTTGGTGGTGCTTTTTACTTTGTGACTTTTATTGATGACTGTTCCAAGAAGGTTTGGGTCTATGCCTTAAAGACCAAGGATCAGGTGCTGCCTACTTTCAAGGAGTTTCAGGCCTCCGTTGAAAGGGAGACGGGCAAGAAGTTGTTGTGTGTTCGGTCCGACAATGGCGGCAAATACATCGGTCCCTTTGATGCGTATTACAGAGAGCAAGGGATACGACACCAGAAGACTCCGCCAAAGATACCTCAGCTCAATGGTGTAGCGGAGCGCATGAACAGGACACTGATGGAGAGGGTACGGTGGTTGCTGTCAGAAGCAAACTTGTCGGGCAGTTATTGGGGTGAGGCTCTTCTCACAGCTGCTTATATTATTAATTTGTCTCCTAGTGCTTCTTTGCAGGGTGATGTGCCTGACAAAGTATGGTACGGCAAGGAGCCGTCATACAGTCACCTGCGGGCGTTTGGATGTAAGGCCTTCGTGCATGTACCGAAGGACGAGAGGACCAAACTTGAGCCGAAGACGAGGCGATGCGTCTTTGTCGGCTACGGTCGGGATGAGTTTGGCTATAGACTCTACGACCCAGTGGAAGGAAAGCTCTACAGAAGCAGGGATGTGGTGTTCGTCAAGGATCAGACCATGACCAATACTCAGGATTCCGAGACGCCTTCTGAGGCTGAGGAATTGCCTGAGTTAGAGTCATTTCGCTTCGAGCAGTTTCCAGAGGACATCGCAGAGGATCCAGTTATGGGGGAGCCGGTACATAGAGTTGCTCCCAACCTTGATCATCAGCCTGCTGATGGTGGTCAGGGTGTCCCTCAGGAGGATGAGCATACCGGAGAGGCAGTTCCTGAAGGGGAGGAGGCTGTCGGTATACAGCCAGCACCAGTGGCTCCACTGAGAAGGAGCAACAGGGATCGTCGACCATCTACGAGATAATCGCCGGATGAGTATGTGCTATTGACTGACGGGGAGAGCCCGAAAGTTTTGCAGAGGCTATGGAAGACGAACACAGGCAGGAGTGGATGGTGGCTATACAGGAGGAGATGAGTTCCTTGCACACCAATTCTACTTATGATCTGGTGCGGTTGCCAATGGGCAAGAAGGCTTTGAAGAATCGATGGGTGTTCAAAGTGAAGCAGACGGATGATGCTACTCGCCCTCGATACAAAGCGAGGCTGGTAGTCAAGGGCTACGGTCAGCGGAAAGGCGTGGATTATGATGAAATTTTTTCGCCTATCGTCAAGCATTCGTCTATTCGGGTGGTGCTAGCATTAGCAGCCAGTTTTGACTTGGAGGTCGAGCAGATGGACATGAAGACGGCATTCCTCTACGGTGATCTTGAGGAGGAGTTGTACATGGAGCAGCCGGAGGGATTCTGTGAGAAGGGCAAGTCACATTTGGTTTGCCGGTTGAGGAAGAGCTTGTATGGTCTGAAGCAGGCTCCGAGGCAGTGGTACAGAAAGTTCGAGTCGTTTATGGGAGAGCATGGTTATGCACGGACGACGTCGGACCATTGTACATTTGTGAGGTATTTTGCCGATGATGATTTTATCATCTTATTGCTCTATGTTGATGATATGCTATTAGTGGGTCGGAATGCCACTAGGATAGCGGAGTTGAAGCGCCAACTGGGCGCGGCCTTCTCTATGAAGGATTTGGACGCAGCGAAGACTATTCTTGGGATGGAGATCAGCCGAGAGAGAGAGTCTAAGCTGTTACACTTGTCCCAAAAGTACATTCACCGGGTACTTCAGCGTTTCGGGATGGACGGATCGAAGAAAGTGAGTTCCCCCCTCGCGGCTCACTTTAAGTTCACTGAGGAGCAATGTCCATCTACCGAGGACGAAAAGGAAGATATGGAGCGGGTTCCATATGCCTCAGCTGTGGGAAGCCTTATGTATGCCATGGTGTGTACGAGGCCAGATATTGCTCATGCAGTTGGTACGGTTAGCAGGTATCTTTCGAATCCTGGAAGGGTACACTGGAGTGCGGTCAAGTGGATTCTACGATATCTTCAGGGCACTGCTGGTTGGAGACTTTCCTTTGGTGGTGACGAGCCGAAGCTGGTTGGGTATACCGACGCTGATATGGCTGGAGATGTAGACACGAGGCGATCGACTTCAGGCTACGTGATGATGTTTGCGGAAGGAGCAGTATCGTGGCAGTCGCGGTTGCAGAAGTGTGTTGCCTTGTCGACGACGGAGGCGGAATACATTGCGGCGACGGAGGCTTGCAAGGAGCTGTTGTGGATGAAGAAGCTGTTGCAGGAAATAGGACTGAAGCAAGAGCAGTATACTTTGCTTTGCGACAGTCAGAGTGCTATCCATCTTGTGAAGAATCAGACGTTTCATAGCCGGTCCAAGCACATCGAGACTCGATATCATTGGATACAGGATGTGGTTGAGAAGAAGGACGCGGAGCTTGAGAAGGTGCATACAGATGACAACGGAGCTGATATGTTCACGAAGATTCTACCAAGGGGGAAGTTTGAGTACTGCAGGCAGGTCGTCGGGATGATGACGTCCTCCCCATAGTTGTGAAGGGGGAGATTTGTTGGAGTGGGTGGGTTCCCAACCTATGTGGAGAAGATCCCGGAGTGCGACGAGCGCCGTCCGATGTCGAAGAAGCTCGGGAGTAGTTGTTACTGCTGCTGCCCCAAAGGGGGTTCTGGACCAAGTCTGCCGAGTTCGGGCCGAACTCGATCCCAGGCCGAGTTCTGGCCGAACTCGGTCTGGCCGTTCCAGGGTTTGGCCATCCAGTGCTGGTTGCCCCACACAGAGTTCTGGCCGAACTCTGTGTGTCGGGGGGGCTGAAGCGGATTTCAGGATGAGTTTTCATCATTGGATCTAATCCAACGGTCCAGGTTGGTTGCAGGATTAGGAAGATATATTGAGTTTTCTCAACCCTAATTTATTATCGCATAATAGCATTGGACAACACAAGTTTGAGAGAGAAGGAGGCAAGAGTGCCATTACAACTTCGGAGAAGAAGACGGAGGATTGAAGGTCGCTGTTTGAAGGAGATCGTGTTCGGGTAATCTCTACTCGTCGTTCTCGCTCTTCGTAGCCTTGTAATCATTGTTCTTATCTCTGAGTGTTGTGGGGATCCGATTTGGATCGGGAGGAGTTTGTAGAGGGTGTATTTTCTATTCCATTAGTGGAGGCTTCTCAGGGTTGGACTCCGATCGTCCCGTGGTTTTTTTTCCGCAAGAGTTTCCATGTCAAAAATTCTCTGTGTCTGCGTGGTTATTTTTGTGTGCTTGTTTTTTGGGTTCGTGCGTTGTTTGCTCGGTCCTATCGCAGGTACTCTCCGGTTTGGGTAAAGGTTTCCGCGCTTCTTTCCCAACATGTAGCAAGTGATAAACAAATACCTAACTATAAATGTGGCTCCTTTGAAGATGGTGCAAATGCTGCAGAAATGGTTAATGCAGCATATGAACATGTTTTCGGTGACCCAAAGGCATTTAAATCTCTACTTGAAGATGCCAAAAAGCCTATTTATCTTGGTTGTTCAAAGTATACAAAGCTATCGGGCTTGATGAGATTGTATAACATTAAAGAAAGATACGGGTGGTTTGACAATAGCTTTTTTGAGTTGTTGAAATCACTTCATGATATGTTACCAGCACAAAATGAAATACCTTCATCAATGTACGGGGCTAAAAGTTAATGACTACCCTGGATTTAGAATATGAGAAGATTTCATGCATGCCCAAATGATTGTATACTTTATAAAAAAGAGTATAACGATTTATCTGAATGTCCCAATTGTAGAACGTCAAGATAGAAGAAGACAAATGGTGGTTGTCATTAAACTCTGAATAAAAAAATACGTTCTAAAGTTCTATGGTATTTTACTCTCATTCTCCAGTTTAAACAGATGTTTCAATCCTCATAGACAGCAAGGGACTTAACTTGACATGCTTTTGAAAGAGTAGCTGACGGCAAACTTCGTCACCCTAAAGATGCCTCGTCATGGAAGCTAGTTGACCATAAGCAGCCAGATTTTGCGAAAGAACCTAGAAACCTTCGACTGGCTCTTTCCGCCGATGGCATAAATCTACATAAAGGTTCCTGAAGGTTACTCTTCTAATATCAGAAATCTTGTCTTATTGCAAGATTTGATGCTTTGTGGTCTCAAATCTAATGATTGTCATGCACTAATGTAACAACTACTACCCATGGCAATCCTTCAGTTTTGCCTAAGCCGGTTAGAGTTGCTATTACTCGGGTTTTCTTCTTCATCAATGCTATATGTAAGAAAGTGGTGGATGTGAATATGCTAAACGATATTGAAAATGATCTTGTGGCCACATTATACATGCTGGAAAAGTACTATCTACCGTCTTTCTTTGACAATCCGACCGACTCGTTTATTTTAAAAAAAACTTAAAATTTTATAATATTTCAATGTTTCAACTTTCAATCAAAGCAAAACAGTAAAGAGCCGGCCCTAAAAAATTTCTAACTACTCTCCCAAACTCTCTCCCTCTCTCTGAGACTCACAACAAAGGGACTCTCTCTCATCTCGTGACATACCGATGACTTACTCTTCCACCGACAGCCACGACGTCCCCAACTCCCTCGGGATTCTCCACAGTGCGCCAGCCACCGACCCCCTGGCGCAACCCATGGGTTGCGTCCCACGTTCTCCTCCTGGCGAGGCAGGAGCTCACTTGGCGTTAACCCGTGGGCTCATGCACCCCTACTTGGCACTTCCGGCGTTGGGAGAGGGTCCCTCTCGCCCGTTGGCGTGCGCGTTGTATTGCGCCCCCCCTGTAGTATTTTCCTCCGACGCAACCTGCGTCCGATGCTGGTTTCTTCTGCCCCCGACATTCGAGACGACTTGCACTCCCTCTTTGGTGCTCCCCGTGACTAGGTGTCCCTTGGCGCACGCTACCCTACCCCTGCTTCTATCCCTAGACTTGTTGGTATTGCGCAACTCAATGCCCCTCTGGCGTTTGGTGCTACTCAGTCAGTCACGTGCCCTCCCTCCAGCCTCACGCCTTTTGGCGTGGGCCTCGCCCTAGTGTCATCCATCCCCCTTTCGGTGCCTACCTCTGTTGGAGTAGCTCCTACGGGCCCGCAGCCAAGGCTCGCCGCTTCGATGGTGCCCCCGTCCCCGCCTCCACTGATCTGCTAGCCAACCCCGCGACGCACCTCTATTCTCCTCCGCTAGAGAGCATATGTCGTCCCCTTCAGACCCTGCGCACACCTCTTCCATCATTCCGGACTCCCCTCCACATCGGACTATTCCTGTGCAGAGGTCCTACTTGGAGACCCTACTCCCTCGGCCATCCCCAACGTGGTGGCCCCCCCTCGCGCTCCATCTTACGCCGAGGCCCTCCGGCCAGACCGTGGGAGACACTTAGCCCCTCCGGTGGTAGAGATTCAGCTTCCGGACGTAGAATTCCCACCACCAATGCCAGCTACCCCATCCGTATCCCCTTCGCTGCCTTGGAAATATCCTCCCTATCCTCCTCCTTCTCCAAGACATTCGTCCTAAAATTCGGATCTGGATGCCCAAAAATCATCATTGTCAAGGAAACGGTTGCTAAGTACGGCCTCTCCGGAGCCTACCGGGTCGCTCCACTTGACCCAAAGCACATGTTCCTCCACCTTTCTTCCGACTCGAACTATTCGATAGTCCGGGCCAAAGGCACTTCCAGAATGGACACACAGGCCGTCAAAATTGTCAAATGGTCCCCTAACTTCAACTCCAATATTGACTCGACAATCATATCCACATGGATCACCCTACCCAACCTTCCCCTGGTCTGTTTCCCCATAGCTGCCCTAAAACGGATAGCCAGCTCCTTTGGGACCCTGGTTTCTATAGCAGATGAAACCCGCAACCTCTCCAAGTACAACTACGCGAAGATATGCGTGGAGCTGGACCTCGCGAATGACCCTCCCAAACTTATAGAGATCGAGCTCGGAGATCAAACACACCGTCAACCGCTGGTCTATGAAAACAACATCATATTTTGTAAACACTGCTAGATGAGTGGTCATTCAACGCAGCACTGCTTCCGTGTCCACCCCGAGCTAAAGAAGCCTAGCACGCGTAACCTCCGCGCACCGACAGCTCACCGTAACCCCAACACTGTCTACCAGACTTCGCCTCCCAGTCCAATCCTTCTAATTAACGGTCCGACGCCACGTCCCCGTCCACCCGTCATTATTAGCTTCACTATCGTCCCATTCGTTCCACCTGACATCTTACTCAACAATTCTTTCGAACTTCTCACATGCATCACTTCTGACAGTACTCCCGATAACTCAAGTGAGCCCACTAAGTCCATTACCGGTGGAGACGTCCAGCCAGCTTCCCCTAAGCCCAATTTTTCTTTGGAGCCGCATAACCCCCTCACCCTCGTCAACCAGGCATTGACATCGCTCCCACCGTGCCATCTCCCACCTCAACCTTCAACTCTTGTGAGTTTATTATCCCTCCGCCTCCAGTGAACCCTCAAACTCCCAATCTTCCCACCTACCGCCTTTATCAGCCTGGAGAGGTTCAGTCGGAGAGCCGTCCTGTGCAGCCTACAGAACCCCAGACTCTCGACGCTCACCTTTCTCGTCCCATATCTGAGCCGACTTCAGATGCTGGGCCCCCTCGGTACCCATGCCCTCTCAAAGCGGCCGTTCAACCCAGTTCCAATCCCACCTTATACGGCAAATTCTGGCAAGCCAAGAAAGCAGATTTCTTATTCCGTGGAAATCCATTGTGCCCCTGGAAGAATTTGATTATGATTCTACCACCTCCTCGACAGATGTTGATGGTAGCAGCAAATCCGGTGGAACCAGCAATGCCTCTAGAGTCGACGGGTCCACCACCACACCCACCAAAAAATATCCTCCAAGAAGAACAAAAACAAACAAAAGCAACAGGCGGGTATGACAACAAGGTCCACCATGAAGCTTAATCACCACCTTTCCACTACAACATCTAATGCTTAACATCATCTTCTGGAACGTGAGAGGGCTTGGAAACAAACCGACGCAGAATAGAATCCTCAGCCTCAAGAAAACTCATCGAATTGACCTCTTAATCATCATTGAACCAAAAATTCCTCAAAGAAGAATCAAAGCGACCCAACTCAAGTTAGGTTTCCCTCATGCCATCAATGGTTGTAATGACATTTAGATTTTTTCACGACAGAATTCAAATTTAGTAGCGTTACAGATACGCCTCAGGCTCTATCTTGTTGGGTCGAACATTCGGCTCTCAAGTCCCGCGCCATCCTCTCCGCTGTTCATGGAAGCTGCGACATACCCGAGCGAAGACTGCTTTAGGAAGACCTCTTAGATGTTGCATTACCCTACCAAGGTCTCCCGTGGCTCTGCATCGAAGATTTCAATACGGTGTCCTGCAGAGAAGAGAAATTCGGAGGCCGCCCGCCCTCCCAGCCTGCGATGGACGATTTCAACAACTTCATCTTCCACGGTAACTTAACCCCCATCCCCTTCTACGGCAGTGAATTCACCTGGTGTAACAAGTAGGAGGGGCATCGGCGACAATACTTCCGTTTGGACCGGGCGATGATCAACGACAGTTGGTCTGACATGGGCCTGGTCACTAACCTCTCTCATCTGAATTCTACCGAATCAGATCACTCCCCCTTCTTATAAAGATCAGCAACAACCACACCAACACTCAAAAGCCATTCCGTTTCCTTGACTTCTTGTGCCATCACCCCCAATTCCAGAACGTCATGGCCTCCGCTTGGAACTCAGTCTTGGATCTTGACCCTCTAGCTAGGATGGCAGCCAAATTTAAAGCCACTCGTAAGGCATTAGTGCCTTGGAGCAAACAGGCTTTTGGAGACATCTTCCAGGCGATTAAGGTGGCGGAGGATGACATCACCCGTGCAGAGTCCGTATTTTCTATTGACAGATCTCTGGCTGCTCGTGCCTCGCTCAACCTTGCCAAAGCGCTTCTCAAATCTAGGCTGATCGTGGAAACGGAATTCTGGAGAAAAAAAGCCAGACTGTCCTAGGACATCGACGGAGATTGGAATATTAGGTTCTTTCATGCTTGTGTCAAAGGATGCAGAAACAAATTAAAAATACACCGGATTCACGACAAAAATGGCGCCACAGTAGACGACCAGGAAGGTATTCAGGCTGCCGCGAAGAACTTCTACTCAAACCTTTTCACTAAAGAGCCTGTCGTTAAAGACGTCACACTCCTGTCCGTTATCTCATCCCTCATCAGCGATAGCGAGAATGAGACCCTGTTGGTTACTCCATCGACAGAGGAGGTCAACGCGGTGGTCTGGTCCATAAATGAACACAGTGCTCCGGGCCCGGATGGCTAAAATAGGGTTTTCTTAAGAGCTTGTTGGGACATTTTAAAGAGCGACTTATTGGAGGCTACTCATGCCTTTTTCCAAGGGGCGAGATACCCTGTAACCCCATTTACCCAAAATTATTAAAGTTGGGTATTTTCTGGTATTTTAATATTTTAGAAATATTATTTGGGTTATTTAGAGTAATAGTAAATTTTCTAATTTATAATAGTTCCTTTATTTTATTATGAATAAAATATGGTACATTAACGATTTATGAATTGAAGAAGACTAACAACTATTTTGGAGTGCTCTCCAAGTTTCTAACAACTTTGTAACCAGTTTCTAACAGCTTTTATTGCATTATCTAATTAACTAATTGTGGCTCCCACCATTTGTACACTTTTAAAACTTTTTTCTAACTGATTTTGAATAACCCTTAAATTAGTGAAAAGGAGAGGGGGCTTCCTGCATATTTGCCTATTGTGGAGGGATTAAGTTGCAAAGCTGCATGTTTATTTTATAAATAAGAGAAGAGAGGAGAGAGAGATAAGTATTATTTCTTCTCAGCTTAAAGAGCTGAGCTCTCCTTCCATAAATTTCCTCCCCAAAATTTTAAAGTAAATCCTAACCCTAATTTCCGAAGAGCCGAGCCATGGCGACGACGGCGGCCACCACTCGACGCCGGCCGGCGATGGTGCCATCTCCATAGCAGCGACGGGGCGAGCCCTTCCCAGCGACGATACATCGACCTCATCTCGGCGTCGGTGACTGAGCTCTAGTCTCCAACGGCGACAGACGACACCAGGCGCTTGTTCTTTTCGACAACGGCGAGGTGGTCTTCCTCCGACGACTGGGCATCGTTCTCCCTCGGCAGCGTACGGCTGCGTGACTCCTCTTCCGGCGACGATTCCTTTCGATCGGCAAAGATGGCACATAGTTCATCTCAGGCAAGCGGATCGACGTAGATTCTTAGCTCAACTCCAATTTCAGTAAGAAACCTAGATCCTTACCAGAACAAATTCTTGACTAACGAACGGATCCTTCGATCCTCTTGTTAATAAATCACTTTATATTCAAAGAAATTGTGTAAGAAACCTTTCCAGCCGGATCGATCGGCAATATTCCTTTATTTTCATCAAACAATAATAAAATCATAGGATGTTGTTTCTGCGGTAGATCGATTCCGTTTGATCAATTCTTTTTGAGTCTCTACTCAATTCTGGATGCAAGGAGTTGAGTCTGTGTCCTGTGGGTGCCCCAGTTCAGAGCGAACTCTTCTTCAGGTGCTATGCTATTATTTTGAATGTCGAGTATTTAATTCATAGTTTGAATTAATGGATCTTGGACGGGTTGGTGGCTGGGATACAGGATGACTGGTATCTGACCCTTAATTTGTGTCTGTTGGTGATTGTATCCGTGACTGGTACCTGTGGTGTGGTTATCAAGTGGTAGTAAATTGACTGAGTCAGAAAAAAGTGAATTTGTAACCAGGACTGTACCATTGATGGGAAGTGCATGAGTTCGTGTCCAGTTCGCGTACGTGTCCAACTGCGGTGGTATTTTGGCCTTGGTTCATGTGTGGGGAAGGACGTAGTTGGGATCGGCTTGTCAAACTCTTTTATTGATTGTTTTGATTTTGATTTGGTTGTAAAGTTCTTAATAAATATGTTCTTTATATTTTCCTCTTTGAGTGTTCAAATCTGGGAAGAGCAGTGGCTATTTTCTTAGTATTTTGATTTCAAATAAATTGTATATTCTTTCATATGAGTTTTGACATCCAGTTGTCAAATTTTTGGGATCTCATCCTTAATTTCTGGATTGGTTATTTATACTTTGAAGCTTGAATCCCAGCTTTGTATTAATGTGGAGTTGGCTTGTCTGTACATTACTGGGTTTTGTGGAGCATGTTGCTAAGTGCAGTATAACTCAGGTGGTTTGGTTGCGTGTGGGTTGGCTAGGGTTGTCTGTGTATACTTTGAGAAAGGTTGTGAAGGGGACTGGTATATATTGTATGTGATAGTTCAGCTTTGATTTGAAGTGTGTGTGGAGCATTGGACTTTTGGTCTGTGTGGTTGGTTTTGCTAAGGAAGTCTTGCATATGCTTCCTATTTTGAAGTAGGAGAGAGAAGTATGGTTGTTGAGGTTACAAGCTTACATGCTGCAAACTGAGACTTAGAGTCCTGTGGGAAATCAAGGTTAACCTAAGAACGTGGAGTATCAGTAATTCAAGGAACCAGGTTGAGTACCTGTTTTGCGTCAAGCATGGTTAGGGATAGATAAGTTATCCTATCTTATTGACCAGTATTGAAGTTTATCAGAATTTTGATGAATCAGAGTACCGAGAATACTAGTTGGGTTCGAGGGTTGCTAGATCACAATTGGTTTGATTGATGTTACTCTTCACAATAGCATTAAGAGATTTCTAGATTACATTATGCAGAAGGTTAGTTATGAAGTAATTAGTTAGATTGGGATATTTGAAGTTAGGTTTCTCCACCAACCAATTGTGTGGAAGTTTTACCTGAGCTTTGATATAGCAGGTAAATTATGATGCTATAGATTTTAGCTCATCAGCCCTCCTTACAATCAATGTCTTTTGTTTGGTACTTCTTCATTCTCTTATGTGCAATTATTCAGGTTTAACCTAACCTTGTGAGTGAGCATGGTATGATGCTTAGCATATTGGTTCACCTTTTAACCATCCTGTAGAAGCTTTGGTTAAGGATACTTTGTTGACAGTATCCTGAACTTTATGCATAACTTTATTTGAAGCATGTGTCAACAGATTAGATTAGTATTACCATGAAGCCTCATTGATTTTAGCTATATTAGCTAGCTTCAATTTTTCTGTTACTAAAGTTTAGGTTATTGTATTAGAGAGGTAAGTGTTAACCTGTAACCTTGGCTAAATAGTGGGTGATGATGTAATATTAAAGGTAATTGTATGAGATGAATGTTAGTTTAAACCTTAGAGTTTAGTTGAGTATAGTATGGAACATGCTTATTTTGGTACAACTAGTAAATCATGAAGATAATTGAACTTGATTAGAAGATGCTAGCAACTAGTGTATATTATTTAGAAATTAATCAACTTGTAAATCATTAAACAGGAGGATTCCCAGCTTTTTATCCCACACTTGATCACCCTGAGCAAGGCAAGTATACTCCTCGGACTTGTCCATTTTTTCATGTCTTGTATATTATTCCCGTATCTTCTTGTTGATACGATGTATCACAGAATTTTCTTGTATCATGTTTCTTGAGTTTACTTGTATCTGGGAGGGAAAATACTACAGATGTGTGATCATACCCGTGTTACTATTCATGTGAATAGCTTAGGCCCCGTATCGTGCACGCGGGACCAAAGACTTACCATTTCATGTTCATTGAATCTACCCAAGCCGATCACACACTCTGGATGTATTTTAAATTTTTTGCATACTTCAAGTTCATGTGGTATTTTATGTTCCGGACTCATTTCATGTTTCCTATATTTACTTTTCAGTATTTATGTTCAGGTTTCATGTCATGTTCTCATTTCTCGTACCTTATATATATTTCCTGTATTCTTGTTCAAACCATGATATTCATGTTCATTTCCTTGGATATACTTAGCTCCACTCCTGACTAGGATATGTTGCAGGTGTACTTGCAGGGTATTGTTCTACTTTATGGGCCAGAGCACGGGATATTAGCTGAACAGGATGAGACTTAGCTTGAGGCTTCAGGTTTAAACTGTTTTGCTTTACTCCTAGATATTGTTTTAGAATTCATAGTACATTTATGATATATGGATTTGTGGATTATGGTGATCATTCTGGGAACGTCTTATAGATGCTATGATTGTACACATTCATGTTTTCTGGTTAGTATTTCCCTAGCTTGGTACAGCTTACTTTGTCGTGTTTAACGACGAAGGCTGGGCGTGTTCGACTCGTGTCCGATTATTCGGGAGTGGGTAGTGACATATTTTTAGTAGTGGCCCATGCAGGTCTGTCATAATAGTACCTAGGTATTAGAGTACTATTGGGAGACTTGATTTAAACTAGGAAAACTTGATCACAGCATAGGTGTAGAAATGAGTCTAATTTCTCAGATAATATTATTGAGGGCTACTGCCTACTACTTATAGAGGGTCCAACCCCTCTTCATATTACATCTAACCGATGTGGGACTAAAGTCCCTTATTTACTCTCAATACTCCCCCTCAAGATGGACGATAGATATTAATCATCCCCATCTTGTTACATAGCTTTGACAGACTCAATGAACTAAGACCCTTAGTCAGACAGTCTGCCACTTGTTCTTCTGAGCGAACATAGTCAATCTTCAGTATCCCTTGTTCCAGCTTTTCCTTGATAAAGAATCGATCGATCTCGATGTGCTTCGTTCTGTCGTACCGAACCGGATTGTTCGCTATACTTATCGCAGCTTGACTATCGCTCAGAAGGTGCAATGGTGTCCCCTTGTCTAGCTTCAACTCTGTCAGCAGCGCCTTTACCCATAGCAATTCTGATACTCCTAGAGCCATTGCTCTGTATTCTGCTTCAGCTGTCGACAGTGCTACCACTGACTGTTTCTTGCTTCTCCATGAAACCAGGTTTCCTCCTACAAAAACACAGTACCCTGTGGTAGACCTTCTGTCGTCTATGCAGCTTGCCCAGTCTGTATCGCAGTATCCCTCAACATCTGTGCATCCATTCTTCTTGAACCACAGTCCTTTTCCCGGCGTCCCTTTCAGATATCTTAGAATCTGAAATACTGCATCCATATGACCCGTTCTTGGATCATGCATATAGCGGCTTACAACACTTACTGCAAATGAGATATCAGGACGAGTATGCCCTAGATAAATCAGTCTGCCTACTAGCCTTTGATACCTTTCGCGATCAACAGGCTTTCCTGCTTCTGCTCCCATCTTGCACTTCTGGTCAATTAGAGTGACTGCTGCTCGGCATTCCAGCATTCCTGTCTCTTTCAACAGATCTAGTGCATATTTTCTTTGTGAGAGAACAATTTCTTGTTTACCATCACACACCTCGATACCCAAAAAGTATCTCATCTCTCCCAGGTCCTTCACCTCAAACTCTTTGGCGAGTTTCGTCTTCAGCTTAGTGATCTCAACTACATCGTCACCTGTGATCACTATATCATCTACATATACAGCAAGTATAGTAATGTGGCCCCTTGCATGCTGGAGGAAGACAGTATGATCTGCATTTGTCTGATGGTACCCCATGCCAGTGACAGCCCTTCTGAATTTGTCAAACCAGGCTCGAGGAGATTGCTTCAGCCCGTACAGCGACTTCTTCAGTTTGCACACTTTTCCATGTGACGTTCCTTCACCTGAATCTGACACAGAGTAGCACCCCGGAGGAGTCTCCATGTATACTTCTTCTTGTAGGTCTCCATGAAGAAATGCGTTCTTTACGTCTAACTGGTGTAGCTTCCACCCATAGTTTGCTGCAATAGAGACCAGCGTTCCTACGGTACTCATCTTCGCTACTGGGGCAAAAGTCTCATCATAGTCGATACCATATGTCTGGGTATAGCCTTTTGCAACCACTCTCGCCTTGTATCGTTCAACTTTTCCTTCTGGTGTCTCCTTCACTGTGTAAACCTATTTGCATCCCACAGCTTTCTTCCCTTCAGGTAATGGCACCAGCTCCCATGTCTTATTTTTCTCTAGTACCCTAAGTTCTTCCATCATTGCGGCTTTCCATCTTGGGTCCTTCTTTGCTTCCTGCCAATTCTTAGGTAAAGAAGTGGAGTCTAACGAAGTAAGGAATGTTTGATAAGTCGGAGAAATATTAGAATACGATAGGTAGTTGGCGATATCATGTTCATAATCTTTATAACGAATAGGAGCCTTTCCCGCATTAATGCGAGAAGACCTCCTTAAGGGAGCAATGGGTGGTGGGGAAAGCATACCATCCGAATCAGAGAGATCTGCTTCCGAATCCGAGCGATCCGGTGCGGGAGTAACATCTTCAGGAGTCGGGACAGGAGTAGACGAGGGACTTGGCACTATAGGCACAGGGCACGGCACAGTACTGGACCTCTGCTGTCTTCTTCAGTAAAATTGGAGCTCCTTTTCCCTTGTCTGCTTCTCCCCTGCGTAATGTACGTATTGTCTTCGTCATCCTCCATATCAGTATCATTGATGCTTTCTCCCCCTTTCTTCCAGTGTGTCACGACAGGACAAGGTATCGATCCGACAACTACGTTTGGGCGTACTACCTCCCCCTCAAGTCCAACACCCGCTGCGTGAGGCGTGTTCCCAAACGCAGAACCTTCGTCCGAACCATAATAAGGTTTCAGCTCTCTGAATGTAACGTCCATGCTTACAAACAGCTTCCGTTCAACCGGGCTCCAGCATACGTAACCCTTCTGTGTCCCGGTGTACCCAACAAATACATACTTAACTGCTCGAGGATCCAGCTTACCAACGCCAGGCCTGTTATCGTGGACGAAGCATACGCAACCAAATACTTTCGGAGGAACGGTGTACTCAGTTGTCCCCGTGAGCTTTTCTAAAGTAGTCTTCCAGTTCAGTAATTGAGAGGGCATCCTGTTGATAAGATAAGAGGCTGTCAAGACAGCCTGCCCCCACCAAAATTTAGGTACATTCATAGCCAGCATCATTGTCCGAGCTATCTCCAGCAGGTGCCTATTCTTTCGTTCGGCAACACCATTTTGAGCCGGTGTATATGCACAAGAGGTTTGATGCAGTATACCATGAGAGAATAAATACGCAGTAAACCTCTTATGGGTATATTCCGTCCAATTATCCGACCGAAAACACTTAATACGAGCATTATACTGTGTCTTTACCCGTTGATGGAGGCTTTGAAATGCCTCAAAAACATCACTTTTATTCTTCAGCAGGTAGACCCACGTTACGCGGGTAGAGCTGTCAATAAAAGTAACAAACCATCTATAACCGTTAACACCGTTTGTAGGACATGGGCCCCACACATCGGAATGAATCATATCAAAAGCAGCAGAACATCGATGCCCAGAACTCACATAGGAGCTTCTGGTATGTTTCCCCAACTCACAAGCATCACAAACTAACAACTCTTTATTTGCTTTTTAATATAAGGACGGATACAGTCGACTAATAACGGAAAAAGAAGAATGTCCTACACGCTGATGGTGGAGGAGCAGCTCGGCTTCGACACTTCGACTTCGAACTTCCGGTTGTGCATCTGCAACCAAAGATGCCAGTGCTCTATCCAGACCGTTCCTGTCCAAGTACCACAGACCCTTATGCCATGTGCCAGTGCCTAGTCGTCTCCCCGTTCCCTTCTCCTGAAAAGTTACCTTAGGAATATCAAAGGAAATAATACAGTTTAGATCAAGGATAATGGCGCTAATGGATATAAGATTGACAAGAAAGGAAGGAGCATGTAAGACATTAGATAGAGTGATGGAAGGAGTGCAATCAACAGTGCCTTTACCCGTAACAGGCCTGGAGGTACCATCAGCAGTGTGAATGGTTTCTGGCGGCGTTAGAGTAGAGTATTCCCGGAACTCACCTCGGGACCCCGTGACATGGCAAGATGCCCCAGAGTCCATAATCCAAGCTGGCTGAGAGACAGATGCAAGAGCACGCGGAGGTATACCGGCACTGGTTTGGGAGAAATAAGTGCAGTAATCTCTTGTAGTGGACGGCGCCCCAGGAATGACATGTCGTTCACCAGAATCAAGCTTTGAACCGCGCATCTTCTCGAGAACTTCTCTCTCAAATGGAGTGATGTTTGCCAGCTGATTGTCCCCACCTTCATCCGCCAGATGCGCCTTGTTGCCTCCAGAGTAAGTGCCCCTTCCACCACTGTAGCTGCCTCGACCACCTCGTCGTCCACCGCGACCACGGCCCCGACCATTCGAGGGAATCCGTGTCGGTTTTGGGCAAAAGTGGATGTAATGTCCTGTGTCACCACAGTTGTGGCAAACGCCTCCCGTAGTAGGAGGCTGTGTGAAAGTGGCAAGAGCAGATGTGTCAACTCCAGCCTGCTCCCCCAGGGAGATACCCTT
Source organism: Iris pallida (assembly GCA_029216955.1). NCBI lineage: Eukaryota > Viridiplantae > Streptophyta > Magnoliopsida > Asparagales > Iridaceae > Iris > Iris pallida. Next base: position 519,398 of record JANAVB010006391.1, on the reverse strand, counting down.
GGTAGGCATCAGCTTCAACCGTGCTTCTTCTTGTGCCATGGCAGTTATGGCGTCTTCTAATGTCGGCAGCTGCGGTTGTGCGAGAAGTACATTCCTCCGTTGCTCAAATACAGGATTGAGCCCCTTCAAAAACTTTATCATCCGTTGCCGCGAGAAATAATCCAAAAATTTCTGGAAATGTTTTGCAAAAGCCAGTTCAACCTGAGCATCCTCCGTGCCAAGAGGATCATAATGGTCAAGATCAGACCAGTACTTCTTCAACAAGGCAGCATACTCAGAGATGGTACGATCGTCTTGGATTACCCGATCGAGCTCATCCTGCAGTTGGAAGACTCGCATGGGGTTACCCGAACCGGAGTACATGTCTTTCAATGTTCTCCAGATATCAGCAGCTCCCTCCATTGCTTCAACGTTACCCGACACTTGGTCGGTCAAAGAGGCTGTCAACCAATCAGCCACGACATTATTGACAATGTCCCATACATCAAACTCCTTCGAGGAGTGATCGACAGGGGCCTTGGTGTGGCCATCTACATAACCAACCAAGCCACGTCCCTTCAGCGTCCGCATTGCCTGCCGCGACCATTTCAAGTAGTTGGTCGTGCCTTCCAACTTCGTCTCCAGCTTGTCCAACTTCTCCATTTTGTACGGTGACGGATCCACATTAGTATGGGTCACGCGTGGGGTTGCCTCCGGTAATCTCTTGGTCAGGAGATCCTCGACCAGGGCCTTCATTTCTTCTGCTGTCAACTTCCTATAGATGGAATCTATGACTGAAACAACAAAACGAGATCCCTCACTGATATGTCATAGTTTATACGACCAACTAGAACCGCGTCATGATAACGCGTTCGGACGGCTAAAGGATAACCAACGTAGTTGTGCCTCCTTGCATGAGACAAACCAGAGGTATACCAGCCGTGTAGAAATGATTGTAAAGACAACGTTTCTGAGATATGAAAATCTAAAGAGATTTCGTATTCGTAGTAGAGCTTCTAAAAAGAAGGTACTGATTCTCGAGGCAACTACAGAGATCTTCTAAAGAGAAGGAAATCTATTTTTTTTTGACAGCTAGGGTTAGGGTTAGGGTGTGGATGGGGCTGCTAGAGCTAGGGTTAGGGTTTCCATTGCAAGAGAGGCTAGGGTTAGGAGGGGGGAGGACGGGAGGGTGCTGGCGGGTGGCGGGAGGGGGGGAAGGGTGCTGGTCGGGGGGGTGGAGAGGGGGGGCGCTGCTGCTTCGGGGGGGGTCGGGGGGGGGGGGCGCTACTCCGGGGGGGAGTCGGTAGGGGGGTGCTGCTGCTCCGGGGGGGGTCGGGGGGGTACTGCTCCGTGGGGGGGGGGGTCGGGGGGAGGGGGCTGCTGCTCCGGCGGGGGGGGGGAGGGATTCGGCTAAATTTTTTTTTGTATTTTTTTGTGGAGAGAGAGAGAGAGAGAGAGAGAGAGAGAGAGTTATGGCTCTGATACCATGTAGAAATGAGTCTAATTTCTCAGATAATTTTATTGAGAGCTACTGCCTACTACTTATAGAGGGTCCAACCCCTCTTTTTATTACATCTAACCGATGTGGGACTAAAGTCCCTTATTTACTCTCAACAATAGGAAATCGGGTCCATCGGGTATATTGATATTCTATAAATACTTGTTGTTTTTAGGATTAGGACATTTTAACAGTTATCTATTTTTTAGATAGTTCAAAAGCACGGAAAATTGGAACAGTCGATCCACCTACACTTGAGGGTTTCGAGCTCCCACTACTTTCTATCACTCTACTATCCCCATGGGTAGTACGTAGTTGACAGAGATGTTTGAAGAGTTCCTTGACAACCAGAGGGAGTAGGCCATCCTTTTTCTAAGCCAGATTTGTGGATACTCTCCGAGCCAAGAAGGACTTCTGATTTCCAGACTCTCAGACACTTAGACTTCCTCGACACTGAGCGCATATCTTGCACCAAGAAGCAGATCGAGAACCTGGAGTCGCCACTGAAGATCATCCAAGTCTTGGAGGATCCGACTCCTCTAAAGGTTGGAGTCACTAGCCAGGAGATCTAGAATATAGCACGGACAATAGGATGCGATAGGAAGCTAAAGTTCATGAGGACATGAAGACTTATGATGAATATAGTAACTACCCTGGACCTGCAAAGCATCGCCACACTCAGACAACGCCTTTTTAGCCGCGTCATCAGGTTCAGATGATGGCCATTTGTGCTTTCTGCCTCCATCCAAGACATCGCTTCGAGGAGTATCGCAAGAGGCTCGGACTTTGTTTACACTGCAGAACTTTTGCCCACCAAATGAATGTTTGCCAGCAAATTGCGGATCACAATGACCGAAGAGCAGCATGATCTCAGCAGCCAGCACGACAGCAACCATATATTCTTGCTAGAGCCCTGTATTTCAGCCCAGCAGGAGATTCAGATTCAGCCGATGATCATTTGTATTTTCTGCCGTCGCCCAGGACACCACTACAACAAGTGCCGCAAGTGACTGAGCCTATGCTTGTACCGCTAATTGCCTGCCCACCAAGTCAAGGACTGTTCGGAGGTTGCTGATCACACTGCCCAAGGACGAGCACGATGAGCACCAGGACAACAGCAAGGGGACCGACCTTTCTAGATTCAGCAACCACATAGAGGACTACCGCATGGATCAGCCTACGCCAAGACAGTTGAAGAAGTTAAAGTGATTCCAGTCCTGGAGGAATACTGAAGACAGATTGAAGACAGAAGATTCTTTTGCATGGTTAGAGAAAACCATGGATCGTGATTCATCATTCAGTTCCCTTAAATCCCTCTTAGCACCTAAATCATTTCTTGAAATTTCTTGTTTAAAACCTGGGATGATATTCGAAACTTATTTCGAGATATTGTTTCCTATTCAGTAAACATGTTTCATATCTACAATTCGATAATTGTTTGAAATCCACTACTCAATACTGGTTGCCTATTTCCTTTGATGATTTCGATTTTCTATTCGAGAGTTGTTGTTCACTACTTGTTTGACCTTGTCTCCTATCTAAGATTTCGCTTGTTTTCCGGTATACTTGTTCCTACTCGTTATTGATATTATGTTCGCTAATCAAACTTGTACTATTTGAGATTTTATTCCTACTCAAAATTTTATTTTGAAATTGTCCCCAATCAAAACATTGTTTGAATCTTCACTCCTATCTTGACACTTGCTTGAGATTCAGTCCCTATTCGAGACATTGTTTGAAGATTTTGTTTTCTATTTTGAAACTTTGGCTCATTCCCTATGAAATTTTGTCTACTATCTGAGAATTGTTCCTATTCAAGAAATTATTTCTGTTCACGACCTTATTTGACCTCGTTTCCAAATTGAGATTCTGTTTGTTACATATCCACAATTTAATGCTTGTTTCCTATTGCATTAATTGGTACTCTATTTTCTATTCCATATCCATGGTCTTGCTTCTTGTTCGAGATTTTCTATTCGAAAGTATTTTCCATCTGCGATTTTTTATATTCTATTAGAAATTTTGTTTTCCATTCAAGACCTGTTCGAGATTTTGTTGTTAGCCGAGAATTTGTTAACTCTGTTTTTGATACGAGAATTGCTCCTTACTTCAAATTTTGTTTCTATTTTGTACTCTGCTTTCTGATCACCACTTCATGACCTTGTTATCTATTCGAAAATTTGTTCCCTATATTGAGGTTGTTTGCCATTGAGATTCCGGTTACTATTGGAACTTCGTTTCCTGTTCAAGATTTAAAATCTTCTTGTTTGTCCCTTTTAGCACTCACTACTACTTGATGGGATTCCTTGTTGCTTCTTAGTACCTAATAAACCCTTGTATTCTAATAGTCAGATAACCTCACCATTTTCGTGACTTGGACTATTGGAACTCATTTTAAATTCCTTGAAACTCTTTTGAAATTCCTAGGGATAAAGTCGAGAGGCTATTCGATGACCTACTTTGGCATAACAGTTGCACACTACAACCATTATCTAGATTATGGAGACTGAGGGTTCACTGTAGCCAGCAGCGCACTAGCGAGGCAGGAACTCTAAGTTGAGGTGATTTCAGACATTCATAGGTTTTTGAGTATTGTCGAGACTTTATCATATTCTTTATATCTTGATCTCTTGGGTTGTTTCGTCAATGATTGTTGGAAAAGTGATAAGGTTGACAGAATATTCGGTGACATATTGTTATTTGAGTCACGGAGCCGAAAGTTCACTGCAGCCAGATATACACTAGCGGGGTAGGGATTCTAAGCAAAGTGATTTCAAATATCTATATGCTCCTGGATATCATGGAGACTATATTCCCTTTTCATATGATTAATGGTTTTTGAGAATCATAAATCCTTGCATGTTCATCCTGATTTGATACTAATACCGCCTAAGTATTTCGTACGTTTCCTCAATTAACCCTTGCTAATTTTTCCTTCTAGCATTTTATCGTTAGATCATTGAATTCCTCAAAATTGTACATTACCAGATTGTGATTCTGTACTTCGTTTATGTCTTGTCTAAACTTCGATCTTAAGTCATGTCTAACTGACCTTGATTTTCTATCTTGTTCTAGTCTACTTGTGTTAAACTATCGATTTTGATCGTACTTGGTAGTTGTGCCTTCATGATTTTGCTTCTCTAAGTAGTGATTAAATTCATATCACCTCTTGCCTAATTAAAGTCTCAATAATTGATAGATCATGTTTTTTTAACTCCCTTTAGGAAATTATCGTACTTATTCCTAACTAAACTTTGCTTCACTTCGTGCCTGGCCAACTTTGGTCATTATGGATCATGTCAATTACCCGTTCATTTCATAATGCTAAGTTATTCCAAATCCTATCTTCGATCACATCTAAAAGACCTTAATCGTGCCTATAATTTATGATGATTATACCTTTCCATCTATCGACCATGTCTGATAATTTCAAATTTGGCAGTGACTAAATAGTTTTTATAGTGACCACCTTTCTACTCTCATCGTGCCTCCACCTTGGTTTAAGTCATGCTTGATGATCGTGACCAGTTAAATTACTCTTCTAAATCATAACTAGATTCGATTCTATGGCATGTTTAGAGTAGTTGCTCAGTTTCAAATTTTACTTTTTGATTGCTTAACCATGTCTTCAGAACTTTTGAATTTCGAGGACGAAATTTTTCTAAGGGGGGTAGATTTGTAACCCCATTTACCCAAAATTATTAAAGTTGGGTATTTTCGGGTATTTTAATATTTTAGAAATATTATTTGGGTTATTTAGAGTAATAGTAAAATTTCTGATTTATAATAGTTCCTTTATTTTATTATGAATAAAATATGGTACATTAATGATTTAGAAGAAGGCTAAGACTATTTTGGAGTGCTCTCCAAGTGTCTAACAACTTTGTAACCAGTTTCTAACAGCTTTTATGCCATTATCTAATTAACTAATTGTGGCTCCCACCATTTGTAAACTTTTAAAACTTTTTCCTAACTAATTTTGAATAACCCTTAAATTAATGAAAAGGAGAGGGGGCTTCGTGCATATTTGCGCATTGCGGAGGGACTAAGTTGCAAAGTTGTATGTTTGTTTTTATAAACAAGAGAAGAGAGGAGAGAGAGAGAGAGTAGTATTTCTTCTCAGCTTAAAGAGCTGAGCTCTCCTTCCATAAATTTTTTCCCCAAAATTTTAAAGTAAATTCTAACCCTAATTTTCGAAGAGCCGAGCCATGGCGACGGTGGCGGCCACCACTCGACGACAGCCGACGATGGATCCATCTCCACAGCAGCGGCGGGGGCGAGTCCTTCCCAGCGACGGTACATCGACCTCATCCCGCCGTCGGCGACTGAGCTCTAGTCTCCAGCGACGACCGACGACACCAGGTGCTTGTTCTTTTCGACGACGGTGAGATGGTCTTCCTCCAACGACTAGGCGTCGTTCTCCCTCGGCACGCACGGCTACGTGACTCCTCTTCTGACGACGATTCCTTCCGATCGGTGAATATGGCACATAGTTCATCTCAGGCAAGCGAATCGACGTAGATTCTTAGCTCGACTCCAATTTCAGTAAGAAACCTCGATCCTTACCAGAACAAATTCTTAACTAAAGAACAGATCCTTCGATCCTCTTATTAATAAATCCCTTTATATTGAATGAAATTGTGTAGGAAACCTTTCCAGCCTGATCGATAGGCAATATTCCTTCATTTTCATCAAGCAATAGAGAAATCATGGGATGTTGTTTCTGCGGTAGATCGATTTCGTTTGATCAATTCTTTTTGAGTCTCTACTCAATTCTGGATGCGAGGAGTTGAGTCCGTGTCCTGTAGGTGTCCCAGTTTAGAGCGAACTCTTCTTCAGGTACTATGCTATTATTTTGAATGTCGAATATTTAATTCATAGTTTGAATTAATGGAAGTTGGACGGGGATGTGGCTGGGATGCAGGGTGACTGGTGTCCGACCCTTAATTTATGTCTATTAGTGATTGTATCCGTGACTCGTACCTGTGGTGTGGTTGACAAGTGGTAGTGGATTGACTGAGTCGAGGAGAAGTGAATTTGTAGCCAGGAGTGTACCATTGATGGGAAGTGCGTGAGTTCATATCCAGTTCGTGTACGTGTCCAACTGCAGTGGTATTTTGGCCTTGGTTCATGTGTAGGGAAGGAATGTAGTTGGGATCGGCTTGTCAAACTCTTTTATTGATTGTTTTGATTTTAATTTGGTTGTAAAGTTCCTAATACATATGTTCTTTATATTTTTCCTCTTTAAATGTTCGAATCTGGGAAGAGTAGTGGCTATTTTCTTAGTATCTTGATTTCAAAGAAATTGTATATTCTTTCATATGAATTTTGACATCCAGTTGTATAATTTCTAGGATCTTATCCTTAATTTTTGGATTGGTTATTTATAGTTTGAAGCTTGAATCCCAGCTTTGTATTAATATGGAGTTGGCTTGTCGGTACATTACTGGATTTTGTTGAGCATGTTGCTAAGTGAAATCAGGTGGTTTGGTTGCGTGTGGGTTGGCTAGGGTTGTCTGTGTATACTTTGAGAAAGGTTGTGAAGAGGACCGGTATATATTGCATGTGATAGTTCAGCTTTGATTTGAAGTGTGTGTGGAGCATTGGAATTTTGGTCTGTGTGGTTGGTTTTGCTAAGGAAGTCTTGCATATGCTTCCTATTTTGAAGTAGGAGAGAGAAGTATGGTTGTTGAGGTTACAAGCTTACATGCTGCAAACTGAGACTTAGAGTCCTATGGGAAATCAAGGTTAACCTAAGAACGTGGAGTATCAGTAATTCAAGGAACCAGGTTGAGTACCTGTTTTGCGTGAAGCATGGTTAGGGATAGATAAGTTATCCTATCTTATTGACCTGTATTGAAGTTTATCAGAATTTTGAGGAATTAGAGTACCGAGAATACTAGTTGGGTTCGAGGGTTGCTAGATCACAATTGGTTTGATTGATGTTACTCATAGCATTAAGAGATTTCTAGATTACATTATACAGAAGGTTAGTTATGAAGTAATTAGTTAGATTGGGATATTTGAAGTTTGGTTTCTCCACCAACCAATTGTGTAGAAGTTTTACCTGAGCTTTGATTTAGCAGGTAAATTTTGATGCAATAGATTTTAGCTCATCAGCCCTCCTTGCAATCAAATGTCTTTTGTTTAATACTTCTTCAGTCTCTTGTGTGCAATTATTCAGGTTTAACCTAACCTTGTGAGTGAGCATGGTATGATGCTTAGCATATTGGTTCACCTTTTAAGCATCCTGTAGAAGCTTTGGTAAGGATACTTTGTTGACAGTATCCTGAACTTTATACATAACTTCATTTGAAGCATGTGTCAACAGATTAGATTAGTATTACCATGAAGCCTCATTCATTTTAGCTATATTAGCTAGCTTCAATTTTTCTGTTACTAAAGTTTAGGTTATTGTATTAGAGAGGTAAATGTTAATCTGTAACCTTGGCTAAATAGTGGGTGATGATGTAATATCAGAGGTAATTGTATGAGATGAATGTTAGTTTAAACCCTAGAGTTATAGTTGAGTATAGTATGGAACATGCTTATTTTGGTACAACTAGTAAATCATGAAGATAATTAAACTTGATTAGAAGATGATAGCAACTAGTGTATATTATTTAGAAATTAATCAACTTGTAAATTATTAAACAGGAGGATTCCCAGCTTTTCATCCCACACTTGATCACCCTGAGCAAGAAAAGTATACTCCTCGGACTTGTCCATTTTCTCATGTCTTGTATATTATTCCTGTATCTCCTTGTTGACACGATGTATCACGGGATTGTCTTGTATCATGTTTCTTGAGTTTACTTATATTTGAGAAGGGAAATACTACAGATGTGTGATCAAACCCGTGTTACTATTCATGTGAATAGCTTAGGCCCCGCATTGTGCACGTGGGACCAAAGCCGTACCATTTCATATTCATTGAATCTACCCAAGCCGATCACACACTCTGGATGTATTTCAAATTTATTGCACAATTCAGGTTCATGTGGTATTTCATGTTCAAGACTCATTTCATGTTTTCTGTATTTACTTTTCAGTATTCATGTTCAGGTTTCATGTCATGTTCTCATTTCCCATACCTTATATATATTTCCTGTGTTCTTGTTTATACCATGATGTTCATGTTCATTTCCTTGGATATACTTAGCTCCGCTCCTGACTACGATATGTTATAGGTGTACTTGTAGGATATTGTTCTACTTTATGGGCCAGAGCTCGGGATATTAGCTGAGCATGATGAGACTTAGCTTGAGGCTTCAGGTTTAGACTATTTTGCTTTACTCCTAGATATTGTTTTAGAATTCATAGTACATTTATGATATATAGATTTGTGGATTATGGTGATCATTTTGGGAACGTCTTATAGATGCTGTGATTGTACACATTCATGTTTTCTGGTTAGAATTTTCTTAGCTTGGTACAGCTTACTTCGTCGTGTCTAACGATGAAGGCTGGGCGTATCCGACTCGCCCCTCTCTTCCACTATTTTTATCCTTGTGGCAGAAGCTCTCAGCAGAAGCCTCAATAGCATGTCCAGAATGTTGGGTTTCCACCACTTCCACACCACGACTGGCCGTCCTTTCATCACTCACCTGGCGTACGTCGATGACATCCTTATCTTCTTCTTCGGAGACAGCAGAACGATCGAGGTGGTTTTAAGTACGATCGCGAGATACACCACATGCTCCGGCCAGCACGTCAACAACAACAAGAGCGTCATCTATACCCATCACAAAGCTGACAGAACCCGCTCAGCCCTGCTCTCCAACGTAACCTCGTTCGGCACGGCATACCCATCCTTCTTTTACTTGGGTTTCCCGTTGGTGTACAGAAAGTCTAACTCGGGTATATATGAGCACGTTGTTGACAAAATCTGTAAACTGATCACAGGATGACACAACGCAACTTTATCCCCGGAGGGGGGGGCAAGATGATCCTCATCAAACACGTTCTCTTTTCCATCCTGTTGTATACCCTGGCCGTCTGCTCCCCCCAAGAAGGTCCTCCACTCTCTTGAATCCCTCTTCGCCAAGTTCTTCTGGGGTCATTACGACGGCAAAGACAAACACCACTGTGCTGGTTGGGATACTATGGCCAAACCCACTGAAGAAGGAGGTCTGGGATTCAGCAGACTAGCCCACATCATGGACGCCTGCTCCATGAAGCTATGGTGGAAGTTGCGCACAGAGAGCTCGTTATAGACGAGGTTCATGAGAGCCAGATACTCCAGATTCTTCCATCTGTCAAAGGCAGCCACCAATAACAGATCTTCGGCATCGTGGCATCGCATAATTTGGGGACGCAACATCGCAGAACCTTTAATCCGTCTTCAGTTGGGCGACGGTCGCTCATCGGCTTGTCTGGAACGGTGGTTAGGAGACGACACCATTCAGCCCAACGTTAGAACTCCGCAGGGGTGCGTTATTAGGGACCTCTGGAAGGGCAGTTCCGGATAGCGTTAGGGGCGGGTCAGAGACCGGCTTGGTCAGCCGGCGGCCGACAGTCTTCTTGCTGCTAATCTTTGGGTCACTGACAAGACCGATACGTGGAGATGGTCCCCTAACCCGGGCGGGACTTTTACGCTGTCTTCCGCCAGAATAGTGGCCAGAGGCAGAGGCGTACTACTATGTGTGCCAAGTTTTGGTAGTCTTGCATACCCATCAAATGTTCTATCCTTATCTAGCGTGCACTTCGTTGGAAGCTCCCGACAGACGATCACATCATATCTATCGGATTTAGCCTCGCGTCCAGCTGCCACTGCTGCATAGAGCACACATCAGAATCGGCAAAGCACGTCCTTTTTTTAGGAGAGTTGGCGACTCAGATTTGGCACAATCTTCATAATAGACTTAGTCTAGCCTCCCGACCGGGGGCTTCTACGATCTCCTGGCTAGCTGGAGCTGCTCCCACGGACATCAGATCATCTTTGCCACTAGTATTTGGGTATTATGGAAGAACAAGAACAAATTTAGATACGAAGGTCGCCAACTCCCCCCTCCTCAATTGTTCAGAGAGGTCATCAGACAAATTCTCAAGGCCAGGAGGCGCTGCTCTCACGCCTCCAACACTTTTTGGGTGGCCCTTACTTAGGCAGTTCTCCGGGTTCCTCGTGCCTCACCAGTCGGAGGTTGCTGAGACTCGGTTCTATTTTTTGTGCGTGTCGTGCTGTTAGTTTTCTGTTCCTCTTGTCGCATTGTGCGCACTTACTTGTATAGGCTTCGGCATTTTGCGCCTATTATTCAACAAAGTTTTGGTTCAAATATATATATATATATATATATATTTATATATATATATATATATATACATATATATATAAAAAAAAAAAAAAAAAAAAAAAATATATACATATATATATGTATATATATATATATATATTTATATATATATATATATATATAATGTTTTCCCTCCTTTCTCATTTCTTCCGCTCCCCCCTCCGCGAGTCCCCGCGGGGGATCGCCGTTCGCCACTAGCCGGCCCGACTCCCCCTCCTGGCCCCCCCGCTTCTCTCCTCGGCGTCTCTGCCGTCCGAGCCTCCCCCTCCTTCCCCTCGCAGGGATCGGCCATCAGCATTTCCTCCTTGGTCCACCGCCCAGCTCCTCCTCATTGGCCTCGGCCGCCCGGCTGCCGCGGCAGTGGCCCCCCTGTCTTGGTCGTGACAGCCCCCTCCTCCCCCCTCCACCTCTTCTCCGATCCACCCCCCTCCGCCTTCCCTCCACCCCTGCCCCCTCCGTCTTGTCTCTGCCCCACCCACCCTTCGCATCATCGCCACCCCCTCCACTTCCCAGCACCACCTCCATCCCGGTGGCCGCGGCCTTGGCAGACCCCTGTCCTGGCCGCGATAGCTACCCCCATCCCATCTTCCTTCCCCCTCCGCCCCTCCTTTGACTCCCCCCTTCGCCTCATCTCCACCCCCTACTACTCCCATCGACCCCACCTCCCTCCCGTCGTTCCCGTCCTCTCTCCATCCCCTTTCCCGCCGCTCACAGTTCAAATTTCAAAATCTCTCACTTCCCGCTCTAGCGCCCCAACCCCCCTTGGGGCGCAGATGTATCCATGCGTTGCGCTCGGCCATACGCCCCCCTCGGGAGCTTTCCCGAGGGCCTCATCGTGCGTATGCGCCCAGCAACGCTACCCTCCTTTGCACCTTCCAGCATGCGCCTACACCCCGAGCCTCGCTCCGAGCTTCTCCGCTCCCTCCGAGGCTTCATCTATGCGCCTACCACTGCCCCCTCCCTTCAACTCTCCTCAACCAAGCCTCCCCCTTTGCGCCCAAAGCCGCGCCCTCCCCCTATGCGCCCACAGCAGCACCCTCCCCATATGCGCCCGCAGCCGCACCCTCACTGGCCCCTCTACGCATAGCATAACTTCCCCTGCTCCTCCTATGTGTCGCCCCCTCCTCCCTCCCCACCCCTCTATGCGCCCAGCTCCTTCTCCATGGACAGCATCCCCTTTGGCAGCCTTCCTCTACTAGCCTCCTCTTGGGGAGCAGCACCCTCTTCCTTCCTCAGTTGTAAGCACCTCCAACCTACAAGGAGTCCCCTCAGATGCTTGGGTTGGCCCCACCTTGTACGCTGACAAAGTATGCCTGGATCGAATTGCGCAGAGAAAACCCATCCTCCCAGACGTCCCTCTCCCCGAGATAAACTATCCCACCCCAGCGGACAGGCAGTCACTATCGATTCTGTTCTCATCCGCGAACCTGGCATCGCTATACGAGCGGTTCTCCTCCACGTTTGTTTTACGGTTCCCCTCGGGTTGCCCTAAGCTAGTCCGAGTGCAGGAGGAAATTGCCAAATGGAGCCATACGTCAGATTACAGAGTGGATCCACTTGATTGCAAAAACATCCTTCTCCACTTATCCTCTGCGAAAGATCAAAAGTTAGTCCAGACTCGGGGCTCAAGAAAAATAGACTCTAAAGTCATGACAGTTGTTCGATGGTCCCAGGACCACAACCCCAAAGAGGACTCACCCATAGTGACCGCATGGGTCACCCTCCGCAACCCACCTCTGATATGTTTCTTACCAGCAGCTCTGAAAAGGATTCTCAACGCCTTCAGTACCTTTGTCGCCATAGCGGAGGAAACTAAGAACCTTACCAGAGCCAATTATGCCAAATTATGCCTGGAACTTGACATCTCCATAGAACTCCCCAACTCCATCAACATCGAGCTTGGTAGCAAGACCCACACGCAACCAATCTTATATGACAACTCCATCATATATTGCAATCACTGCAATAAGAGAGGACATCGAATCAAACATTGTTACAAAGTCCACCCAGAGTTGAAATAGACACTGGCTCCGAAGGTGCACAAGCGTAAGTCAGACCAAGGTCAGATCACCCCTCTTACCACACCCGAACTCGCACATCAGATTCAAAGCCAGCCTATAGCCGACCCAGCAACCCAACAAAATTGTCGAGCAGGGAATGTCACAACCCGCTACCCAAATTGTTGGGCCAGGCCGAGTCATGTCCAGCCTACGTTGAGATAAAACGTAGTAAGCTGTTCTAAAGACAACAGGATAAGACTAAATGTACTAACAGTTCTATAAGTGAAGAAGAATCATAAATGCTCCAAACACAAAAGTCGTCGTATATAGTAAAATATCCAAGTACAAGTGAACTGAAATGTAAAACTGGATACATGTCCAGTTACAAAATGATGTAGTCTAATACATGTCTACTCTCAAAAGTCTAAGTAAACAAAAAGACAACTAGGCGAGGTTCTCCGCAGGAACATCCTCGTAAAGCAGAGCCGGGTCCTCGTCGGTAACTCCATAGTATGAGTCGCAGAGTAACTCCTCCTCAGTAAGGACACCTACAACGTTATCCAGTCAGGACGGGAGCAAGCACTAAATCTAGCAAACTAGCATATGAAACATGGAAATGAACATGAGAATGAACATGTGAGAAATAACTGGAAAGCATGGCATCACATAGTCTATCATGGCAAGGACACATATATCATAGAGACAGATGTATATGTAATGTTTAAAACTGTAGCAAGTACGTGATCGGTCAATAGATGTACAATGTGCTGGAGGCCACAAAATGAAATGTACATACGTACAAGTTAACAAGCATAAATGTACATCCGTACAGACATGCGGGGTAATGGCCTGCGGCAAGGCAATGCATATAGAATACGACCGAGCTCGCTACTGTAGGGGGGTCGTGATCACGTACAATACTATCAGTTTCCCCATACCCATATTCTAATCATGTGAGAGATACATCAAGACTGTTCTAAGCATGGTAGTAACTGAAAGTATAACATGTAAAGATCTAACTTGCTACCCCAAGGATCAGCATATAACATGGTGGGGTTTGCAGTTCATTTATGTGACAATATGTAAAGTTCGTAGAAAGTACTTGCCTCTAGCAAAGCAAAACAAAACAAGCTGCGATAACAGTGCTATGGATGTCCAGTAACTCGTCGCTGTAGAAGTAAAATATAATAACTTAGTTTTACACTAAGCTAAAACACTAGGACACTAATTGGTGAAACACGACTTGTGATTGGGCACCTAGCCAAAAATGATGACTTGGCATAGGAGACCAATGTGGGGTGACACACTATGTTAACTAACTTTCTAGGGTCTTTACACTAGTGAGGGATGGGGTTCAATACGACTAAAACTCCAAATAACACAAAAAGCTACAAGTCGTAATTAATTAATAAATAAATCAAAAGATCATTGTGTTCTAACAATTTTCAAAGTAGACAAAAAGCCTAGTTTTTCTTAAAGTAAAGTACCAAGGTGATCCTTGTTAATCATAGAAATTTATTATAATTTTTCTGGAATTTACTATCCAGTACAAATATTTTATAAAAATCAGTTTTCCTAAGTATACAGAAAGTGAGTTTTGGTTTCATATGCCAAACTAGTGGCAAAACAGTAAATTAAATACTACAAAAATTATACTAAATTAGCCAACTTAACAAAGTATCTAAAAACTATTTTTCCATAATTTTAGCAATACTTTAAGTATTTTTAGAAAATCAAAAACAGCAACGCACATAATAATTAATTTATCTGCGTATTTTGTCCATGTATATAATTTGAACCAAAGTTCAAAGTACAGGACCCAAGGCCATGAATCAAGTCCAATATGACTTGTACAGGTCTTGAATGTGTGAAAACACATTTGAGCCCAAATACCCATGCTAGGCTTGGACACCAAATGGTTGCAGTAATTTAAATACACTGAAAAAATACAATTTGAAAATAGCCAAAGTAATATTATTATTTTAATAAGGCAAATTTATACAAAAGAATATATACATACCTATGCTAAAAGGATGTATATAGTTATATAAGGAAAAATACTTAATTTATAAAGTATATATATATATACAAATATATATATATATATATATATATATATATATATATATATATATATATATATATAAGAATACACTTAATAATATAGTATATATATATATAATATATATATACATAGGAAAATATATATATATAAACATATATATATATATATATATAAAATTACTAACTAATAAATATATACCTATATATTAAATACTGTTAAAATATAGTATTCACACATATATATATATATACTAATATATATATATACATATATATATAAATATATATATAAAACTGAAAAAAGAAAAAGAAAGAGAAAAGAAAAAGGAAACTGAAAAGGGGGGGCTCGAACTCAGACCCAGCATAGCGCAGGGGGGGGGGGGTTTAATTCGTTCGGGCTGGCCAGTGGGTCGGCCCGTGCTTTGTGTTAGAGTTAGGGTTAGGTTTAGATTTATTTAGGTTAGAAATAATTAAACATAATAAAAAAATAAACCATCCTGTGTCCTGACAGTTAGGGACACAGGGTTTTCTCGTGTCCGTGCTTTGCACGACACGCACGACACGATCTACGCGTGTCCGAGTACGGGGCTGGGGTCGTCGTGTCCAGGCAAACAATATGGACACAACACGAGATACGCATGACACGTATGAGTTCTGATACCTACGTGTCCGGTCGTCGAAGTTGGTTTCGAGAGGGCGAACGGCGGCTGGGGGCGTCGTTGTCGTGGCGGAGCGGTGGCGATCGACTCGCCGTGCTGTGGCGAAGCTGTCGACGGCGGTGGTTGGCAGTGAAGGTCGCTGTGGAGGCGGCCTGGGGGTCGTCGGAGTTAGGGTTAGGGTTTTGCTCGTCGGGGAAGGAAAAGGGGCTGTGGGCGGTCGTGGTGGTGATGGTCGAGCTGAGGGAAGAGAGGGGGTCATTTATAGGCTAGTTAGGTCGGTCGGGGGGCAGTGAGCTGGCCGGAAATGGCGAGGAAAAGTAGGTCGGCGGTCGTCGTCGGCGTGGCAGTCGGCCAGCCGAGTCGTCGGGGGCAGGTAGGGACATTTACAGGAAACCCCCTAGACTTTAGGTAATTACAACAAGGCCCCCAAGTAGTTAAATGCAAATTAGAATTTGCATTCCACAGTTTAAAACAATTAATAAATTACAAACTGATATATTAACAATTAACTAAATTGCACACTGATATAAAAATAATTCAAAAATTTGCAGAATGATATTAAAACATTTTCAAAAATTGCAAATTGATATTTTTAATATATAAAACTTATTTAAAATCATTTAAAAATTCTAGAAAAATTCCTAAAAATTCCTAATAATTATTTAAGGCTATAAATGACATAAAAATTTAATTAACACTAATAAAAAAAATGAACTTGAAAATCAGGGGCTTACAAGTCTTCCCTCCTTGAAAAATTTTGTCCTCAAAATTCACAAGGATTGAAGTCCCGACAATATTCTAACATAGCAAGTATTGCAAACAAATGACTAAGGCTACGATCGAAACTAACCTCTAAGGTATCAAGCGGGAACGGGTGGTTCCCCCGCAGCGGTTGGATCGAACAAGTAAGGGAATCTCTCCCTCATGTCCGACTCCCTCTCCCAAGTAGATTCACCTGGGGAGTGACGGCTCCAAGCTACTCGCACTAGGGGTATAACCTTGTTCCTCAGCCTCTTCTCTCTCCTGTCTAATATCTCCACTGGCTGCTCAGAAACTGTAAGGCTCGGTCCGACCTCCAACTCTGAATGGTCTAGCACATGACTGGGGTCTGGAACATATCTCCTCAGCTGAGATACGTGAAAGACGTCGTGAACTCCTGCTAGATTGGGTGGAAGTGCAACCCTGTAAGCTACCTTTCCGATTCTGCCAAGCACCTCGAATGGCCCGATGTATCTGGGGCTCAGCTTCCCTCCTCGTCCGAACCGGATCGTCCCTCTAGTAGGTGATATCTTCACTAGCACCATATCACCGTCTGCGAACTACATCGGCCTGCGATTAGCATCAGCCCAGTGTTTCTGCCTGTCCTGAGCTACTCTGAGCCTGTCTCTGATCATCCCGACTTTCTCTGCTGCATTCGTGATCATCTCTGGCCCAAGCATAACTCTGTCTCCGACATCATCCCAAAAGAGCGGTGTGCGACATCGTCGTCCATATAGCGCCTCGAAAGGAGACATACCAATACTGGCCTGGTAGCTGTTGTTGTATGAAAACTCTACCAAGTGCAGATGGCTCTCCCATGACCCTCCGAAGTCCAGCACGCAAGTCCTCAGCATATCCTCCAGTGTCTGTATCGTCCTCTCGGACTGCCCATCTGTCTGCGGGTGGTACGCCGTACTGAACTTGAGCCTACTGCCCAACTCCTCCTGCAAGCTCCTCCAGTAGTGGGATGTGAATCTGCTGTCTCTGTCTGACACGATGCTCACCGGCACTCCGTGTAGGCGAACTATCTGCTGCATGTATAGCTCCGCCAACTTCTCGGTGGAAAGCCCCACCTTAAAGGGTATGAAGTGCGCACACTTCGTCAGCCTGTCTACGATGACCCAGATGGCATCCTTCCCTCCTTGGGAACGAGGAAGCCCTGAAATGAAGTCCATCGTAATATGTTCCCACTTCCACTCGGGAATGGGTAACAGCTGCAACAAACCAGCTGGCCTCTGGCGCTCCGCCTTGACCTGCTGGCAAACTAGGCATCTCGAGATGAAACGTGATACATCCCTCTTTATCCCGTGCCACCAAAGATGTTCCCGCAAGTCACGGTACATCTTGTTAGTACCAGGGTGAATAGAATATCTCGATCGGTACGCCTCCTGCAATACTGCCTCTACTAGATCTCCCTTCGGCACGCACAATCGGCTGCCATGCCTCAGGGATCCATCCTCTGCTATAGTGAAGTCATCCAGCAATCCAGCTAATGCCTGGGGTCGAAGTTTGCGAAGACTCTCATCTGTAGACTGTGCCTTCCGGATCTGCTCCATCAAACCTGACTGAATGTCAAGCGCCATCATCTGTATCACTGATCCTGGCCGAACTAGCTCAATACCGAGCTTCTCCAGATCCTCCCGCAAATGCCGATCAATCATCAGGTACCATGCCATCGGATGCCTGCTCAGCGCATCCGCCACCACATTTGCCTTCCCGGGGTGATACTGTAAATCGATGTCGAAGTCCTTCATCAACTCCAACCATCGTCTTTGCCTCATGTTCAGCTCTTTCTGCGTGAACACATACTTCAAGCTTTTCTGGTCAGTAAAGATTTCCACACGCTCTCCGTATAAGTAATGTTTTCATAACTTGAGTGCAAAGATCACCGCAGCTAACTCGAGGTCATGGGTAGGATAATTCCTCTCATGAGTCCGTAATTGCCTATATGCATAAGCAATCACTTTTCCATGCTGCTGTAGGACACATCCTAGCCCCTTCCCAGAAGCATCGCTGTATATGGTAAAACCTCCAGAACCTGAAGGTAAAGTCAGAACTAGAGCGGTCGTGAGCCTCCTCTTCAGCTCCTCAAATGCTATCTGGCAGTCCTCAGACCAAATGTACTCTGCGTCCTTCCGCGTCAGCTTCGTCATGGGTTCAGCTATCCTAGCAAAGTCCTGGACGAACTTTCTATAATAGCCTGCTAAACCCAGAAAGCTCCTGATCTCTGAAACTGACGTCGGAGCCTTCCACGTCTCAACTGCAGCAATCTTCCTGGGATCCACCGAGATTCCATCTCCAGTGACTACATGGCCGAGAAACTCCACTCGATCTAAAAAGAACTCGTACTTCGGCAATTTGGCAAACAATCTCTCCTGCCTCAGAATCCCCAAAACTATCCGCAAGTGCTCTGTATGCTCCTCCGGCGTCTTCGAGTATATCAGGATGTCGTCGATAAACACTATGACGAACTTATCCAGATACTGGTGAAATGACTTATTCATCAAGTTCATAAAGATAGCTGGCACATTTGTGAGACCAAATGGCATCACCAGAAACTCGTACTGCCCGTACTTCGTGTTGAACGCCGTCTTCTGGATGTCTGCTGGCCTAACCTTCACCTGGTGGTACCCGGATCTCAAGTCTATCCTGGAAAACACCTTCGCCCCGCTCAATTGGTCGAACAAATCATCTATCCTGGGCAGAGGATATTTGTTCTTGATAGTGATGGCATTCAAGGCCCGGTAATCAATACACAACCGGACTGTACCATCCTTCTTAGGCACAAAGAGCACTGGCGCTCCCCATGGAGAAGCACTGGATCGAATGAAACCCTTTTTCAACAGGTCATCAATCTGCTCTTTCATCTCTATGGCCTCCTTGGGATTCACTCTATAGCAAGCCCGAGATACTGGTGATGAACCCGGCACTAGATCTATAGTGAACTCCACATCTCTGTCAGGCGGAAGTCCTGGAAGATCCTCTGGGAATACATCTATAAACTCCCTAATGATAGGGTGTGGCGGTGCTGCGTCCTCGACTGTAGCACAACAGTTCGGCTCTAGACTGATCTCCGGCCCTGTCCTCCTGACACTGAATGGTGCTGTGCCTGGGGGACTGAACACAATACTATCCTCATGGCAATCTATAGATGCATGGGCATAGCTAAGCCAGTCCATCCCCAATATGATATCATAACCGGGGAGCGGCATCACAAAGAATCGCCCTCTGAACTCTCTTCCGGCTATAAAAATAGAACACCTATAGATAGATCTAATAGGCACTGGTCCTCCTTCCGTCATCACTCTACTAATCTCCGCAGTAGGTGTAGCTACTAGATGATGTTTATGCATAAACTCTAATGATAGGAAGCTATGAGATGTACCAGAATCAAACAAACATACAGCTAGAAAAGTATACAAATAAACATGACCTGTGATGACGTCAGCTAAGTAATCCGACTCCGAAACCTGCTCCGGCTCCGGCTCAACGGCTAGACTATAGACCCTCCCCTGAGGTCCCTTCTGCTGCTGCAGATGCTGCCCGAACCTCTGCTGCTGAGTCAGAAGCGGTCCTCTAGGCTTCGCTACTGGGCAGTCCTGAATCTGATGGGTGGCAGACCCACAAGCTAAGCACTGCTTCAACCTCTTCCTGCAGATGGTGCTGTCGTGCCCTGGTCTTCCGCAGAAAGAACAAATAGCTCCCCTCTGCTGCTGCTGCTGCCGGGGTCCCGGGGCTGTAACTGACGGGGTCTGATAATGTGGTGTAGAGCGACGGTAAGTCTGCTGGGGTGGCGCCGGTGCTTTCTGCTGGAAAGCCTGACGCTTGGACGGTCCCTCATGATGTACAGGAGCCGGCCTCTTGCATGACAGAAGACGCTCCTCGATGCTACGGGCTAACTCTAGGCTCTGGTAGTAGTCAGTCGTACCGTTTGCCACTATAAGAATACCAATGTCTGGAACTAGACCATGGCAAAACCTACGGGTCATCTCCTCGGGATCAGCAACCAGACTAGGAGCAAAACGGCTCAAGCGACTGAACTCTCCCGCATAGTCGTCAACAGAACGGTTCCTCTGCTGGATGTTCTGGAATCGTAGCCCCATGGCTACTCTAGCAGTGGTCGAGAAGAATTTCTTCTTGAACTGGGTCTTGAACTGGTCCCAGATGGCTCTACCTCTCACGAACAACGGCTCATTCCTGAACCAGACTCCGGCTAAGTCTATCAGCAGAAATCCTGCTGCCTCGACCTGAAGGTCATCCGGCATCCTAACTTCCAGAAGCTTCCTCTCTACAGAATCTAGCCAGTCATCAACTACTACTATGCCCTCAGTCCCTGAGAACTCCTTGGGATTCAGACCCATGAAGTCCTTGACTGTCCCCGCTCTCTGCCATGGTTCTACATGTGGTGGGACCACGGGACGTCCCTCAGAACGCTCCATGCTCTGGCGGAGTAGGGTAGTCTGCTCCTGATGGGTTGTTAGGAACCCCTGGATCAGTGTGAGCAGCTGGGTCCCATCGAGAGTGACGGAAGCCTGGGTGGGTATAGTGATAGGGGGTGGTGGAAGTATCGGGTCCTGCTGGGACTAGGATGTGGAAGGTGGTATCTGGGTCTGTGGATCTGTGGAGTGGGGGAATGTGGTAGGTGGAGGTGTATCAGTCAACCGGTCAGCTGACTGGATATGGAGGGCCCCATTCTCGGGGGTAACATACTGGGACGAGCGAGTAAGCACCATCTAAATTATACATAAAAGACTTATAAGGACTTATTTAAAGCGAGTGATCATATGCAAGAAAATCTAATTATAATAGCAAACATGTGATGTATTTCCTATGTTGCAATCCTAGCATTCCTCTAAGTGTTCTAAGCGTCTTTCCTAATGTTGTCTAATTGCCTTAAGTTCCTAATTGCAGGCATGCTTGGTACAATAACGTAACCAAACAGTTTAGTCAGGACCTGCGTGGGCCACCACTAAAAACATGTCACAATCCGCTACCCAAATTGTTGGGCCAGGCCGAGTCATGTCCAGCCTACGTTGAGATAAAACGTAGTAAGATGTTCTAAAGACAACAGAATAAGACTAAATGTACTAACAGTTCTATAAGTGAAGAAGAATCATAAATGCTCTAAACACAAAAGTCGTCGTATATAGTAAAATATCCAAGTACAAGTAAACTGAAATGTAAAACTGGATACATGTCCAGTTACAAAATGATGTAGTCTAATACATGTCTACTCTCAAAAGTCTAAGTAAACAAAAAGACAACTAGGCGAGGTTCCCCCAGGAACATCCTCGTAAAGCAGAGCTGGGTCCTCGTCGGTAACTCCATAGTATGAGTCGCAGAGTAACTCCTCCTCAGTAAGGACACCTACAACGTTATCCTGTCAGGACGAGAGCAAGCACTAAATCTAGCAAACTAGCATATGAAACATGGAAATGAACATGAGAATGAACATGTGAGAAATAACTGGAAAGCATGGCATCACATAGTCTATCATGGCAAGGACACATATGTCATAGAGACAGATGTATATGTAATGTTTAAAACTGTAGCAAGTACGTGATCGGTCAATAGATGTACAATGTGCTGGAGGGCACATAATAAAATGTACATACGTACAAGTTAACAAGCATAAATGTACATCCGTACAGACATGCGGGGTAATGGCCTGCGGCAAGGCAATGCATATAGAATGCGACCGAGCTCGCTACTGTAGGGGGGTCGTGATCACGTACAATACTATCAGTTTCCCCATACCCATATTCTAATCATGTGAGAGATACATCAAGACTGTTCTAAGCATGGTAGTAACTGAAAGTACAACATGTAAAGATCTAACTTGCTACCCCAAGGATCAGCATATAACATGGTGGGGTTTGCAGTTCATTTATGTGACAATATGTAAAGTTCGTAGAAAGTACTTGCCTCTAGCAAAGCAAAACAAAACAAGCTGCGATAACAGTACTATAGATGTCCAGTAACTCGTCGCTGTAGAAGTAAAATATAATAACTTAGTTTTACACTAAGCTAAAATACTAGGACACTAATTGGTGAAACACGACTTGTGATTGGGCACCTAGCCAAAAATGATGACTTGGCATAGGAGACCAATGTGGGGTGACATACTATGTTAACTAACTTTCTAGGGTCTTTACACAAGTGAGGGATGGGGTTCAATACGACTAAAACTCCAAATAACACAAAAAGCTACAAGTCGTAATTAATCAATAAATAAATCAAAAGATCATTGTGTTCTAACAATTTTCAAAGTAGACAAAAAGCCTAGTTTTTCTTAAAGTAAAGTACCAAGGTGATCCTTGTTAATCATAGAAATTTATTATAATTTTTCTGGAATTTACTATCCAGTACAAATATTTTATAAAAATCAGTTTTCCTAAGTATACAGAAAGTGAGTTTTGGTTTCATATGCCAAACTAGTGGCAAAACAGTAAATTAAATACTACAAAAATTATACTAAATTAGCCAACTTAACAAAGTATCTAAAAACTATTTTTTCCATAATTTTAGCAATACTTTAAGTATTTTTAGAAAATCAAAAACAGCAATGCACACAATAATTAATTTATCTGCGTATTTTGTCCATGTATATAATTTGAACCAAAGTTCAAAATACAGGACCCAAGGCCATGAATCAAGTCCAATATGACTTGTACAGGTCTTGAATGTGTGAAAACACATTTGAGCCCAAATACCCATGCTAGGCTTGGACACCAAATGGTTGCAGTAATTTAAATACACTAAAAAAATACAATTTAAAAATAGCCAAAGTAATATTATTATTTTAATAAGGCAAATTTATACAAAAGAATATATACATACCTATGCTAAAAGGATGTATATAGTTATATAAGGAAAAATACTTAATTTATAAAGTATATATATATATACAAATATATATATATATATAAGAATACACTTAATAATATAGTGTATATATATATAATATATATATATACATAGGAAAATATATATATATAAACATATATATATATATATATAAAATTACTAACTAATAAATATATACCTATATATTAAATACTGTTAAAATACAGTATTCACACATATATATATATATACTAATATATATATATACATATATATATAAATATATATATAAAACTGAAAAAAGAAAAAGAAAGAGAAAAGAAAAAGGAAACTGAAAAGGGGGGGCTCGAACTCAGCCCCAGCACAGCGCGGGAGGGGGGTTTTAATTCGTTCGGGCTGGCCAGTGGGTCGGCCCGTGCTTTGTGTTAGAGTTAGGGTTAGGTTTAGATTTATTTAGGTTAGAAATAATTAAACATAATAAAAAAATAAACCATCCTGTGTCCTGACAGTTAGGGACACAGGGTTTTCTCGTGTCCGTGCTTTGTACGACACGGACGACACGATCTACGCGTGTCCGAGTACGGGGCTGGGGTCGTCGTGTCCAGGCGAACAATATGGACACAACACGAGATACGCACGACACGTATGAGTTCTGATACCTACGTGTCCGGTCGTCGAAGTTGGTTTCGAGAGGGCGAACGGCGGCTGGGGGCGTCGTTGTCGTGGCGGAGCGGTGGCGATCGACTCGCCGTGCTGTGGCGAAGCTGTCGACGGCGGTGGTTGGCAGTGAAGGTCGCTGTGGAGGCGGCCTGGGGGTCGTCGGAGTTAGGGTTAGGGTTTTGCTCGTCGGGGAAGGAAAAGGGGCTGTGGGCGGTCATGGTGGTGATGGTCGAGCTGAGGGGAGAGAGGGGGTCATTTATAGGCTAGTTAGGTCGGTCGGGGGGCAGTGAGCTGGCCGAAAATGGCGGGGAAAAGTAGGTCGGCGGTCGTCGTCGGCGTGGCAGTCGGCCAGCCGAGTCGTCGGGGGCAGGTAGGGACATTTACAGGAAACCCCCTAGACTTTAGGTAATTACAACAAGGCCCCCAAGTAGTTAAATGCAAATTAGAATTTGCATTCCACAGTTTAAAACAATTAATAAATTACAAACTGATATATTAACAATTAACTAAATTGCACACTGATATAAAAACAATTCAAAAATTTGCAGAATGATATTAAAACATTTTCAAAAATTGCAAATTGATATTTTTAATATATAAAACTTATTTAAAATCATTTAAAAATTCTAGAAAAATTCCTAAAAATTCCTAATAATTATTTAAGGCTATAAATGACATAAAAATTTAATTAACACTAATAAAAAAAATGAACTTGAAAATCAGGGTCTTACAGGGAAGCACCCCTACCAACCCAAAAAACCCTACCGTCAAAACCCACAATAGGTTCGACGTCTTGGCGTCGAAAGAAAACACCCACACCGAAGATGACAACACTTGCACAGTCACCACTGGCAGGGAGAGAAACTTCCAACCCTCTGACACTGCTATCCAGGTCAACCAAGAAGAAAACATTCCTCATCCCAACAGATCACAGAGCATTGAAGAAAGATCTAACCATAACAAAATCGTGGCAAGCACAAACAACACGGAGGGCATCGAAAGTCGGAAGAGCCTCTCACCCCGAACCATTCTCGCTGAAGACCTGGCAATCATCGGCCCAGAACAAGTCATCAGCTATCAACAAGCCATTGACGCAGGAACATTCATCCCGTCCTCTCACTTTGGAGGATCTCCCAGTCAAGACAAAGCAATAGAGACCACATCACAGAGGAAGACCCCTCGACCGCACCTCTATCAGAAAACAGAAGATTGAAAACTAAATGAGCCTTTGAGTCCATGGCCATGACCACCAGGTCGGCCACGAAACTCTCCAAACACCAACAACCCAACAAGAATAATGCCTAACATCCTTTCCTGGAATGTTAGAGGTCTTACAAATAAACCTACCTTGAGGAAATTAATTAGCCTCAAGAGAATTCACAAAATTGACATCCTAATCATCTTAGAACCCAAAATCCTCCCCCCCCCCCCAAAAGACTCAAATCGATACAGCTGCAGTTGGGTTTTCACCACGCCCTCGCAGGCAGACATGACATTTGGCTCCTTTATTCCTCTGATGTAAATATCAGTATCGTGCTCGACACGACACAAGCTCTTTTGTGTTGGGTAGAGCACCCCACCCTCCCGAATTGTGCCCTGTTATCTGCGGTCCATGGTAGCTGCGATATCATCGATCGCAAACAGCTCTGGGTGGACCTTCTGGACACTATCTCTATCACCTCCTATCCCCCTTGGCTTTGTGTAGGCAACTTCAACGCGGTCACCAGTAGAGATGAGAAGAAAGGGGCATGCCTCCTCCACCAGCGGCCATACAAGACTTCAACTCCTTCATCTTCAACGCTCACTTAACCCACCTCCAGTTCACCGGCAGCGCCTTCACCTGGTGTAACATGCAGGAAGGCGATCGCAGACAATACTCTCATCTGGACCGCGCACTCATCAACGCCCAGTGGAAAGACATGAGTATCACATCCAACCTCGCTCACCTCAACGCAACCGAATCCGACCACAACCCCTTTTCATCGAAATCAATCGTAACTTAAACCAGATCAAGAAAAGTTTTACCTTCCTGGACTTTTGGTGTCACCACCCTCAATTCTTGAGCATCGTGGAGGCCGCGTGGGCCAGGATTGACTCCCCCGACCCTTTCATCCGAGTCGCCAACAAACTCAAGGCTATCAGAAAAGCCCTCACCGTCTGGAGCAAACAGGCTTTTGGGGACATTTTCCAAGCCGTCCGGACCGCTGAAGATGATGTGACCCGAGCCGAAGCCCTCTTTTTGAATGACAATTCACAAGCGACCAGAAAGGCGCTGAATCTATCCAAAGCCATCCTCAAATTCCGCATAAAAGTCGAAATCGAGTTCTGGAAGCAGAAAGCCAGGCTTAAATGGGTCATCGACGGGGACAAAAACACCAGTTACTTTCACGCCTGCGTCAAGGGTCACAGATAGAAGCTCAACATTCATCAGGTCGCTGATAATAATGAGAACATCATCAATGACCAGCGAGGTATCCAACTGGCGGCGGCCAACTTCTACTCGCAGCTGTTCTCTAAAGGAACCATCACGAGAGACCCTTCCTTTCGGAGATCCCCCTCCTTATCAACGACATGGACAACACCTACTTGGAGTCCCCCCATCTGAGCTGGAAGTGAAAGCTGCGGTATGGACGCTTGACGCCCTCAGTGCCCCCGGTTCGGACGGATTCAACGGTGTATTCTTTCGCACGTGCTGGGACATCATCAAGACTGACATCCACGAAGCGGCGACCGCCTTTTTCCAAGGGGCCAGGTACCCTAGATCTATTTTTTGCGCTAATCTGATCCTCATTCCCAAGCAGGACAATCCGAAGACTTTTTGAGATTTTAGACCCGTCAGTCTGTGCACCTTCACCAACAAAATCATTTCCAAGATCATCGCCACGCGCATGACCAACATTCTCTCCAAAATTATATCAGAAGAATAGAGCGGCTTCCTCTGGGGCAGAAACATATAAGACAACATTATGCTGGCACAGGAAATGATTACGTGCATAAAATTACCTTCTACGGGTGGGAACATCGCTATCAAATTAGACATGAAGAAGGCTTACGACAGGCTCGACTGGCAGTTCATGATCTGGGTCTTCAGAGCATTCGAATTCTCGAAATCGTGGATCAGTGTTGTTTGGCGATCGATCAATAACTCGTGGTTCTCCACGATGATCAACGGACAAGCGGACAGATTTTTTAAATCTAGTCGGGGAGTGAGACAGGGGGACCCACTTTCATCTACTATTTTCATCATAGCGGCGGAAGCTCTGAGCAGAAATCTAAACAAGCTGCCGAGGACCCCTCACTTCAAGCATTTTTATACAGCTAGCGGATGTCCGATCATCATCACTTACCGAGCTTACACTGATGATATCCTTGTCTTCTCCTCTGGAGACGTCGGGTCCGTGGAAGCTGTCCACAACGTGCTCCAAAGATACGCTATCTGTTCATGCCAACGAGTCAACCCCACAAAAAGGGTCATTTATGTCCACCACAAAGCCAACAGGGAGCATACCGCCACTCTAACCAACATTACCTCCTTTGCGGCCGTATACCCTCATTTTTCCTATCTAGGTTGCCTGCTAGTCTACGACAAATTGGGCGCGAGCATCTTCGAAGGTCTTATTGGCAAAATCTGGAAAAGATTAGAAGGTTGGCATAACGCAACCTTATCGCCAGACGACAAAATTGTACTGATTACTCATGTGCTATCATCCATCCCTATATATACCCTAGCAACTTGTTCCCCCGCAAAGAAGGTCCTCACCTATATTGAGAATCTCTTTGCCACCTTCCTCTGGGGCCACAATGACTCCAAAGACAAACATCATTGGGCCAGCTGGGGCTCTATGGCCAAACCTACCGATGAGGGCGGCCTAGGATTCTTCCGACTGCACCACATTATGGATGCCTTCTCCATGAAACTATGGTGGAAACTTCGTGTCGGCCGGTCCCTTTGGGCGCGCTTCATGAAGGCCAGATATTTTAAACACATCCACCCGACTAGTGCCATCAACAATAGCAGATCATCGGCGGCTTGGTGCCGTATTCTGCACGGTCGCACCCTAGCCGAGCCATTGATTCGCCTACAGCTGGGTTCAGAAGAATCAGCACTATTCCTAGAGAGGTGGATGAGAGCCAACCTTATACCTCGTCTACCAGCCGCCCCGATAACCAGCACGATCAGAGAATTGTGGAACAACGTTGACGGCTGGAATTGGCTCAGAGCCTGGGAATGGAGCGGAGAGGAGGCCGCCACCACCCTACGGAGCTTCGATCTGAAGATTGGCACGATCATCGATGCCCTCTCTTGGTCAGAGACTCCTAACGACACTTTCACTATTGCTTCTGCCAGAAGGGTCGTTCGTGGAACCATGCCTCCCACACCTATCTTGAGTCCTTTCTGGAACCCATGTATACCAAAGAAATAGTCGTTTCTCATATGGAGATTGGTCCGCAAGAAACTCCCCACTAATGACATCCTCACCACCATTGGTTACAGCTTAGTGTCAGCTTGTCATTGCTGCACCGAGAAGCAGCCAGAAATGATTGACCACATTCTCCGCCATGGCGAATCCTCCGCGAGCGTCTGGGCAACCCTTTTCCATCATCGCAGCATGGTTATGGTTGGTGGACGCTTCAACGATCTTCTGGCCACCTGGGCCAACGTGTCTCATTTCCACCAGATCGTTACAGCCACCACCACGTGGGTTATATGGAAGAACCGCAACAAAGCTAGATACGAAGGTCGCCAATTCTCCGTCGTGCAGCTACTTCGCGAGGCCATCCGCCAGTGCAGCAAGACCTCCGAACTTTGCAAGCATGGCCACAAGGATTTCTGGGAGCGTTTTTATTCTTGATCTTTTTACAAAGAGTGGTTCCCCCCTCCTTGGTGTTTTCTGCTTTTTGCGCTTACTTGTAAAGGCTTCGGCATTTTGCGCCTTGAATGAATAACACTACACCAAAAAGATCCTTTTGGAACACTAAAATTCCATTCCAAATAATTTTAGGCACACCTATATTCCGTGCCTATTTATGGGCTGCCAGATTTGTTGGAACGGAATAAAGGCGTTCCAATAAACATTATTTGGAACGCTTTTATGGTGTTCCAATATTGGAACACCGATAGAGCGTTCCAAAAAAGAGTTCCAACAAAACATTATTTGGAACGCTTTTATGGTGTTCCAATATTGGAACACCGATAAAGCGTTCCAAAAAAGAGTTCCAACAAAACATTCCAAATTACTTTTTCTCCACTTATTGGAACGGCTAAAAAGAGTTCCAATGTTGGAACATTAGAAACACGTTCCTAAGAAAAGCATCCCAGAATACTTTTTGAGCCAAATTTTGGAACACCTAAAAGGTGTTCCAGTTTTCAATATATATATATATATATATATATATATATATATATATATATATATATATATATATGACTACCTACATCATTTGAAATTGCACACATGTAGCTTGAAATAATATATAGCTAGCATAAGTACTATGACTTACAAAACCTGTAGCGCTCCAAGAAATTTTATAAAAAAGAATAACAATTGACACAATCTTGTAATCATCTTGAGAATTTATAAATGTAGAACTCACAAAATTATCAAATAAAAGTAAATGAACTTCCATAGTACAAGTGCATAGAGAATAGATAATGTTAAAACTGCATACATAAAGTTGCCAAATGTCTTATATAAACATTGTAATTTTAATACAAGTTGTCTACCACACCAAAAAACAATATCTGAGAGCTGTGAAAATAATTTGAGACTTTGATACTTGATGTTCTTGTTAGTGAGCGTAGGCCCTGGAATTATGATAACCGAGGAAGCAAAAAATGTGACGTCCTGTAAACATTTCAAAGATTGTTAAAAATATGATAAAATAATTTGATCACAATTAAGAACTTAATCATTCAACGAGGCACATAAAGAAAAAAAACAATGAACAACCATGAACTAGTGCAATAGAGAAAAGGTTTCAGCTTTAGTCTAAACCGAAGTGAAGAAGAGAGGAGAAATTCATTGGTGAATGTGAGTGTTAGTGAGTTGTGCATTGTGTGTGTTGGTGTCTTAAGGAATATTGTCAGGACTACATAACTCAACCTGCTGAATAAGCAAACATATGCAGATGTTTGCAAATGGACTCACATTGACATTGCATGTTCTCCTGTTGATATTGGTTAACAGCGGGGATGTTGCAGGGGGATGTACTCAGGAGGTTACATGGAAAATGTAAAATAGATCTTCTCTCATTACTTGTTGCTTCAAAATCTCATGTTTGTAGGTTATTAATTTCTATAGACACCTAGATGGGAATCATTTTCGTCCTTATTTTGCTCTGGGGTTGAGGTAAAGCTTGTAGTAGTTTAAGAAACACACCAAAGCAACAAAAAGAGCAATATTTTCCAAAGTATTGTAACCAATATCAGATGCATTGTTTATATTGATCATGAGATTAAAGAACTAGTTCACCAAAATAATTTCTAAAAAGATAAGGCAACTAATTTCATACAAATGGAATTTTAAGGCACATATGCAATAATCAAATGATTTAGCAGTCGACATAAAGAAAAATAAAAGAATCTAACCGTGCAAATAATCCTCCAGTGACCCCAATGACATAAACTCATAAACTAGTAGGTGTTCATCTCCTTCAGCATAATAACCAATCCAATTGACAAGATTAGGGTGATCCAAATTGAGCATGAGGACCTCCACCAGAAATTCTCCATTTTCCTTGAAGACCATTCCTATGGAGCTGTTTCGCGGCAACAACCTACCAAGCAATGAGATTACTGTTAACATACCCCAGAAATCATACGGACACAACCATAACTGTGCATTCACGGAAAGTAAAGGTCTCCTTTATTATTGCAAACGCAATTTTGTGAAAGTTCCATTCTTTACAAAGAATTGTGAACAATTGAGCACAACATCAAACTTCATTACAAATTCATAAATTTCCAGGGACCACATACTAAAAAATTCATAAAGAAACAACCAATCCAAGATCAGAGAACATGCCCCAACACTTACCAACCGAACATCTACATCTGGGCTCCCAAGAAACACATAAAGATCCAAACTTTACCATAAATTTGGCAAAAAGAAGAGAAATACCAGAACCAGCTATGGCCACGTGATAAGGAGATGGGTTAGCTGACCCTTCCGTCCTGAAATCCCTACCATCCTTCCTCGGAGCTCTCCTCTCCTCTCCTCTTCCTTCTCAGTTCATCCAAAGCATGGAAAACAACCAATCTAACAGGAAGCAAAGAACTTCATCATCGATTTGAAATTGAAAACGTATCATATGAACATATAAATTCACGAAATAAATTTATAAAGAAAAGCAAGAGTAAAAGTTAACCACCATTTGAATTAAGAGCCTCTACAAGTGATTCAAAGTATTACCAATTGGATGGATCAAGAGGACATGGGGAAAAGAAATCAGTGTCTAGATAGGGAGTACCAAATAAAGCCCTTCAAAACCCAATTTCAGAATTGAAATTTCAAACTTCTACTTAAACTCGGAAATGAATAGAAAATATCAATAAATTTGGCTAATTCTTGCTAAAGTAGAAGCCTTCGACCATATATATTTGTGCAAATCAACTGTCATATCAGTAAATAATGCTTTATATCTGAACAAATATTTGCAAAATCAAGCACGGTTTAGGATTAATGTTGGGTCTTAAGGTTTAAACCATGAACTGTTAGCTCCTACTATTTGTATGTGACTACATCATTTTGTTAGCCAACAAACTGATCCTAACTAAAACCACCTACCTTCCTACCGTTAGTGTTAACACTCTATGATTAATGGACAAAGAATGTACGAGCGCATTTTGTAGAATAGTAAATGATGATCCCGTCCCAGCCACAGGAGTTGTAGCCTGTAGCGTGGGCCTGAAAATTTATACATTCAAATTATAAGAACTCATTTTGTAGAATAGTAACGCACCGAATATAATTGAGTTATGGTTCTTTGTAAAAGTGATACCCTGAACCACAATTTCTAAATCGTATTGCCTGTTCCAAACAAAAGTGATAGCAGCAAGAGAGAGCGAATGCAAAAAGGATCAACTTTTATGGGTCTGTGTGCGGATTTGAGTCCAAAAGGCTTCGTCACGCAGGTAGAGTTTGACAGCGGCCTCCGTCGCGATATGGCTTCCTCGTTAAATGTAAAAAATGATACTTCTTTAAAAAGTCCAGTCAGATGTAAAGTGAAAAATAATGGGCATCTTACTCAGCTTCCTTGTCAATAAAGTTATTGGAATGGTACTTCTTCCTCCCCTCCCTTTTATCTGGATGAACAGTAGCTTACTCATGTCAATGGGCTGTGAATAATGTACAGCTCATGTAAATTCCTCAACAATATGCAGCATAAAAGGAACAAGGTTCTACCTTTCTCTGCGTCTATTCTGATTGATCCAGACCCAGACCCAGACCTAGGTACATGGTTGCTTGATAGAGAAATCCCATACTTTTCCTCCGAAGCATAGTAGTGCAATTTGTTTGTCATATCACCATATCTACGCAACTTTGGAGGGTGGCACAGCTGATTTGGATGCATAACCAGAATTTAGTTGCCATTCATTAGAGGTATTGCTAAATGTATTACATAAAGGAGTGTGAATATCCTCATTTATGAGTCTGCTTTCAGGCAAACTGTTTTGAACCTTAATAAATTCAGTATCATCTATCCTTGCAGTTGCTTTGGACGATGAACCAAAGAACTTGGTACTATTAGGTGTTACATGGCATGATGCATGTGCCTTATTCTTTCCTGGGCTATCTATTAATATTGTAGAAAATTATGTTTATATATAACATAAAGTTCACGAAAAAAAGGGAATCATATTATGTTATTTTGTGAGTTCATCATCTTTTTGGAATGTACCTTAACATGTCTCTTTTTCTACCCCTTAGTTTTCTTAGTGCAAATGAAGCACCAGTGAGGGTTGTCCTGCCTGAAAAAAATTTATAGGCATTATGGTGAGCCATTCTCTTACCTTGATTGCATGCTTGGAGCTTTGCACCAAAAATTTAAATTAAGCCAAGATGTATGCACCTGGGATGCCTTCAAATCAAGTCTCTTAGTCTTCAAGTTCTCAAGCGACACATTCACTGCTTCCTAAAGTCAGAAAGAAAATTAATCGGTTAATAAAACCAAGATTATTTTTGCGTAAAAGAAATATATATAGGGTACAACCTTTTCGTATTTGGCACACTGTTCTTCTAGAGACAAGTCGGCGTACGACTCTTTGACTTTATTCTTGGCAGGCATACATACCGCCACCCAGTCCTGTATGAAGTCACTGTCCAACAACAAGTTTAAAGATAAAACTCTCCACCAGGAGGGAGCTCTTCACATATAGTGGATAGAACCTGAAATAAAGATTACAATAAAAAGTAATGTAACCATATGAATGGGCTACCATAGCAGATATTCCCTGATAACCGTATGCACGTGCAAACTATGCAAGAATTGTCATCCCAAAAAAAACCACATACCATTGAAGTCCTTCACTAAAAAAAGCAATTCTTATATCGGAATTCTTATATCAGGGGGAAACATTGAGAATCGCACTTTTCAGATGTAAAAAAAAAAGACAAAATCAGACCTCTTTATAAAGAAGTGCAACATCCTCTAGCTAAACTGACTGGTTGTTTAAAGAAGAATATCAAACCAAACTAAAAGTACCTTTTAACTGTTTGGCTTACTGCCTCGTATGATTACCTTAACTGAATGCAAGTCGAACGCACAAAATATTTTGAACATTCAAATCAATAGCAGTCAAAACTGTAATAGTCAGTAAGAGAAATATAAAGAACTACAACAAAAAGAAGCCTTCTCACTAACTGTAATAGACAGGATATTCAGCTTTACACTTCTGCTCGACCGAGCTGGTCTTTCCATAGTGAGAATTATGTAGCAGTATAAATTTGAGTCCTTTAACAACATCTGTAGGCTTCTCCATTCTTCTTAGAGCAGGAAATTGCTGGTAATAGTTCTCAATCAGGAGAGCACAATCTAGGATCTGGTCTTCTGCAGTAGGAGAGAGAATCTCCATCAGGCTCCCACAGGTAGGAAATAAGCACACTGCACAAACTGATATCTAATTACACTTCAGTTTCCTGTTGTTAGTATAATTTGTTCCCAATCCAGAAGGGGGAAAAAATCAGTTGATTAAGTCGATACATGTAGAAAACATGTACATAATTTCCTAACAACAATACTAGTAATATTCCAAAGATGATTAATTGTATAATGTGTGAGTAGATGTAGAATGGATTAACGGAAAGATTAGATGATAAACATAACTTTTCTAATGCCTATGCCTAACAACTGCAAAGTGACTTATATGTGAAATATTTTACAATAAAGATTCAATCTTTTTTCGTACAGTCTAAGAAACAGCAAACAAATCTGGTGAAGTAGAAAAGGTTGACATTTTAATTATTATCAAGAACTGAAGCAATTAACCTTTTCTCAAGATAAAAGCTACTAGCAATGTCTATAAGTCATACCTTAATCATATGTGAATGAAGCAACAAGCTCTAAAGTTATAAGATGGATGCTTTGTTGATCAAAGTAGAGATAAATGCTAAAAGAACGATAAGTTTCTTTTGTAAGCATTTATATGATCACATCCTATATACCATTAAAAGCCAGTTATCTTAATTTGACATTGTCTTTAAGTTATTGTGAATACGATCACACAAGAGGCCTGTCTATATATGTTTTTCAAGTATGACATGAAGCTATTTGCAAAGGTAAGTTGCAAGTTAAAGGAAAGAATAAGAACACTCTAGTTTTGCATTGTGTTCTACAAATTTCAGGAATACAAGAAACTAAAGAAGAAGGAGGCTCGTTCCATTAAGCTGATTACTGACGGGTGATTAATCTCCTTTCCTGTTACAGAGTGTATTCTTATTCGACTAAGGAGCAAGCCTCCAACATATTAGTAGTATCTTGATATGGACAGCCTGTACAGAGAGAATTGAAAATAATATCTTGATACAGGAAAGTATTGATTCAGTTTGAGGCCAACTCAATTGCAAAAGAAGTCTTGTAAATTTAGACCGTTGGATTGGTGCATGGACAAGCGCAATGAAAAATAGATAGGTTACCAAATGAGTAGGTTGTAACCAAAAAAGCAATGAGCTGGTTGTATGCCAAAAACATATGTAGTATAAAGCATCTGAAAAATAACTAGTAAAGAAAGGAGCTCTTCTAACAGGTTTTTTTTTCATTTATTTCATTCCTCGTTTGTAGATCTAGGAATTTACAAATGTCAGTTTTCTCTGCACAAGTTTTTCCTTAGACTTGATTGAAAGCACTAGATTCGCGTATCACATTCACAAATCAGAAGTACTATGCAGTGAAGGCTAATTACATTTCCTATTTTAAATTTTTAACATACTGAAATTTATAGCCCCATACGGGTGACTATACTACTATTTTCACTCTCATATTGAAGAACATTTTAAGTCATCACATAAGAAATCTGGAAACTATATTTCTACAATTGTTCGTCATTAATATTTAGTGATTACTATGTGAGAACTAATACAATTAGAAAAAAAAATGCAATGAATGAAAGGAGTAAACTAAGTACCTTGAAATGTTTTGGTTTTAATACAAGATCCTAAACTTTAGATATGGGTAAAATTGATTTCAGCTTAGATGCACTGTTTCTCTAAAGCTCAAAAACCTTTCACGCGCCTAAAGTTCCCACAATTAATTTCAGACTCATTGGTTTTCAATTTTAGGTTTTATTTTCCCCTCTGAGATCAGTTTTCACATGTTTTCACGGAGTATTCTGAACATACGGCATTCAGAAAATGATATATCTGTAACAATTGTTAACAATACGCTATAAATAAACTTTTTAATTTTATGAAAAAAATCACTAAATCGATTTCACGAGGATTCGAACATGGGAGCAATACAAGAATGATGTACACGTTACAGCATTCATAAAATGCGAATGATGTATACGCTACAGCATTCATAAAATGCTATAGCACTGAATCTGTAATTTTTGTTCCGCATTTCTAATAGCATTCCATAAAAGAACGCTATTACTAATAATCTGCTATAGCGTTCAGACCCGAACGCTATTAAAAATCTGCTATAGTAAGTCTTATTTGTTGTAGTGTAATTTACACCACCCCTAAGGATACTGAACTTTTTCTCCTATCTTTTCTTATAGCGCCACTCATGACTCATCCATATCAATGATGTACTTCCTCTAACAGAAAATTGTCCATTAGAATTTTTTTTAAAACTACTAACTGAAAATATTATAGGAAAAACACATCCTTTCCTCCTTTAGAGTACATGAAAATGATAATTCTAGCCATAACTAAGTACTCCAAGCCCGAGCTGCCAATTCAATGTTGGCTAAAACAGATCGGTGCCATCACTTCAAATGGTACCATCACCATTCTAAATGACGGCATCCGAATTCCCAATTTCGTTCGCTTTTCAAAAAGAATTAACATGCGCCAATTTCACATACTGATCATTTCCATTTTGAGATATATCAAATTCCATACATCAATTGGATTATGGTTCCTTAATATGTTATCCCTAACCAATTGCTTGCAATCGACTATCGGTAACAAGACTTGCTAATCAACGAAACAGTAACCGTACAAGTAGACAAATTCTCTTTACATGAATAAAACTTTCAAAAAATTTAATTAAAAAATGACTAATTTCAATTAGCAATGTCATTAATCAATTTTAACCACTAATTCATACACGAATCATATCGAACGTTGCACGGGCGATTCTATGACACAGCACAATTTTTGGACTGTCTGTGTCCGACACGATGCGGGACTGACAAAGCGCCGATTTTGTTTTGAAGCGTCCGTACTTCCTAGATCATACATGTTGTAGAGAATCAAATCCAAATAGAGAACGAGGAGCAATCATCGAATTTTTATTTTTGGAGGAAAGATCAAGGAGGAACCTTATAGAAATGGTGGAGCTGGAGGTTGGTGGACTCGAGGAGCTCGAGGACGTAGGAGAAATCGGAGCGATTGGCGACGGGGAGGAGGGCTTCCGGATCTCCTTTTACATGAGCGAGGACAGTCTCTTTGACGGGATCTAACTTTCCATTTCTTTCTTTCTTCCTCTAATCGATTTAGGGATTTTGTTCTTCCGGTGGGTTGGGTTGAGTTGAGAGAGAGAGAGAGAGAGAGAGAGAGAGAGAGAGAGAGAGAGAGGATGAGGAGGAGGAGGAGGAGGAGGGGTGGAGATGGATCCCATCAGGTTGAGAAGTGAGGGTTGGGTGGGTGGGTGGGTGGAGGGGAGGATTTTTTATTGGAACACTTTTTTTCAGAACATATAAGATACACATTATGACATTCTTAATTTGAAACATATTTGGAACACTATAAAAGTGTACGTAAATAAATAATTTTAAAAAAAATTAAAATTATTTATATTAGGAACGCTTTTCAAATCTGGAACACTTTTATTCCGTTTCGGCACCTAGGTACGCCTAATAAGTGTTCCAAATTGAAAAACGCCTAGTGTTCCAAAATAGCCATTTTGGTGTAGTGTAAAAAGGGGTGGTTCTCTCTCTCTCGCTCTCTCCCTCTCTCTCTCTCTATATATATATATATGTGAGTGTATGTGTGTGTGTGTGTGTGTTTGAATGTGGAGAGGAGATTAGAGAGGAGAGGGTGAGTGGGAGTATGAGATGTTATATGGTAGATAGTGATATAGATGGATATTTAGATGGATATATAGGAAGATAGATAGATAGATTCATAGATGGATGAATGATGGTTAGAGAGAGTAGAGAGTGTGAAGGGGGAGAGGGACTACTGCTGCTGTTGGCAACAGCCAACATAGCCACAGCAGCAGGGAGCTATTGTTCCGCCCATTTCACATCAGCTGCAGCATCTATAGGAGCTGCCATTGACCCCATTTCAGAGCCCAATAGCAGCAGCAGTAGCAAAAATAGGGCTGCACTAGGCAGCCCTATTCCTTTCTTGTGCGTGTGTTCATGTGTGTGTGTGTGTGAATATAGTTTGGTTAGAAATTAGAGTTAGTTCTATATAATTATATGATAAGTTAGAGGAGATATATGTTAGTAAGATAACTAGAAGTTGGAGACATTATTAAGTCGTTAAGTTAGGATACTAGGATATATATAGGTAGTATCTTTGAATCTATGTTAGAGTTAAGGTATATTATATAAGTTAGATATGTTAGTGTATATATGTATATGTTGGTAGATTTAGTATCATGGGTTGAAGGTTATGGTTAGAGTAGTATGTTTGTATCTTAGGATATAGATATATGTTAGATAAGGTATTGTTAGTTAGACATTAGGATATGTTATTAAGATAGCTAGTTAGTTAGAGTTGTCATATGTTAGCTTCTAAGATAGATAGTGGTTAGTAGTTGGATGCTAGAGTGATATCTTATGATACTAATATGGTATCTTAGAGTTTTGGTTTACCTTATCAAAGTATTGGATTTACCTTCAAGGTAATGGGCTTACCTTAGTTAAGGTATACGTTAGGAAACCTTCAAGGAATGGGATACCATGGTAAGGTAAGAGTTACCTAGAGACTAAGCTAGATACCTATGTATGGGATTAGATATTAAGGTAATGGGTTTACCTAAGTTAAGGTATTGGAATTTGACCAAGGTATTAGTGTTAGGATGCCAACTTGACCAAGATATATGGTATCTTGGTAGGTAAATGTTAGGAATAGGATACTTAGTCTAGTTTTGATCCCGTTTGACCCAATGTTGACTTTTTAACCAAAAGTCAACCACAAGTCAACATTTGGCCTAGAATGGACTCGGGTTGACCAGAGTTGACCATTTGTCCAAAAGTCAACTATAGGTCAACCATTGACCCAGTTGGACCTAGATTGTACTAGAAGTTGACCAAAGTTGACCGGTTGACCAAAAGTCAACTGTAGGTCAACCATTGATCCAGTTGGACCTAGATTGGACTAGGAGTTGACCAGAGATGACCAGTTAACCAAAAGTCAATTGTAAGTCAACCTTTGACCTAGATTGACCTAGTTCGACTTTGTCTGACTTGTCATGACCTAGTTTGATCTAGTTTGAGTTTGTATGACCTGGTGTAACCCATTGTAACTTTGTTTGACCTTGTTTGACTTAGATTGACTTAGTTTGACCTAGATTTGCATAGCCTGCACTAGAAATCATGCTTACACTGTTAAACCATAATTAACTCATGTATATCTCATCTTTAGGTCTGTGACTTTCACTCTGAGCCAGATTACACTGTCGACATATCTCCATCGGATCTCAGGCGAGTAGATTCTCTAATAGTATTTTTGTTTTATGATATCGTCCATATTTCTTGTATTTATTATAGATATCCTGGTTCTCTTGACACATTGTTCACATGGATTGGTATTTGTCTGGATCCTGTCATGAAATGTTATTCCTTTCTCTCCATGGTATACCTTGTGTAAGACTCCTTGTTTCTCGTGCATTGTGTAGACATAAATTCCTGTGAAGCCTCGCGACCTTCTCAGAGAATATGTGTCATAACGTGTCATTGTTGGATCCACTATACTAGTCAGGGGCAAGGGTATTAGCGTAGATGTGTGATCAATACCTGCTTTGTATCAAGCCATGAACCTTGAATAGTGTTAATCATCCACCTCACGTATAACTAACCAGGCCAAATCTTGTATCATGTTCCTAAGCCGATCACATGTTGAAACTAGTGCTAAACTCACATAGATAGTAGTTCATGATTCCTGTACATGATATACACTATTCTCCAGCTCTTATATTCACTTACAGTCGTGATATGCCTCACCATGATTCATTTACTCATTACTTTACCTTGTATATTCTCTCTATTTACTGCTACATTTTTAATATCGTCTAACTAGAACTGTTATTGGAGATTTGTGCTTGTTCCATCCTGACTGGATATGTTGACAAAATTTTATAGATTATGGAGAGGAGGAGTGTCCTACATACTTCAATCCCCATGACGTAGTTGGCTTAGATTTGGAGACCCTAGTTTAGCAAGGGTTAGCTCCAGCCGATGGGGATTTAGAGTAGCCTAGCTAGTTTAGTTTGTTACTGGACCTTGTCTCTAGATTATATTTTGGCTTGTTATTATTTTAGTATTTATATTGGAGATTGTTGACTCTAGACTTGTGTTATTTATGTGTCGAATATTCTGGTTGATAATTTCATATTTTGTTGTCTTTATCTTTCGGTATCATCTATCTTTCTTAGAGTTTGTAATTGAGTATATTATATTGTCGTTGTTTGTCCTTCGTTCGGAGTTGACCATTCTCGATAGGTTTTGACATTATAAATATTGTTAGATAGTAGACCTAGACAGCGTTCTATGCCATTTCTGCGGCATAGGCTGGGTCGTTGTCTCGTACTCGTGCCCTTACTCCGGGTGCGGGTCGTGACATATTTTTAGTAGTAGCCAATGCAGATCAGAAGTCGCAATTAGTACAATGTCGTAGTGGTGCTCGACTTAGAGTGCTGCTACGAGCCAGCTATAGGTTTAGAAGATATAGGCTATAGGCTATGGATACTCAATCATAATGAGAAAACTTCCAATTTACTTCTATACAACTGTTCTTTCTTGATGATGATTATTTGTACTCTAATTGTCCTCCTTTTATATGATCTATCTTGTGTCATATTGACTTCTTTCTTTCAATCTGTCTTCAAGATGGTGATGACTCGATCTCAGCATTTAGAGCCTGTGGATATTGAGAGGTCCACCACATCTCGCGGACCTGAGTTAGTCACTTCTTCTGCAGTCGGTGCATCTGCAGTAGCATTCAGGGGCGCTCCTCCACCAGTTGCGAGGACTGTCCTGGAGGTCACTGCGGCCAGAGCAGTCGTGGGTGTTCTTCCTCTTGCACATCGGACTACTCCGTCTGTAGTCGAGGATCTACCTCCTCCGCCTCCACTACCTACCGATATAGGGCAGATATTTGCCTTCCTTCTGCAGATGATGGAGGCCCAGCTATTACAGACTGAGGCTCAGCAGAGGCAAACAGATGGGATGCGTCAGGGAATGGAGGATGTGCACCAGCTCACTCTAGCATCCGTGGAGCGAGGGGCTCCAGCACAGGGAGCGCAGCCGAGGCCGGGCAACATCTAAGACTTTAAGAAGTTGGGGCCTCGGGACTTTCGTAAAACTGAGGGCGTCGTCTATGCTGATGACTGGCTCGAGGATATCGAGCGTCAGATAAGGGTTTTTCGTCTCGCAGATGACCTGAAGGTCGAGGCGGATGGACTGCAACTGTTCGATATCGCCCATGCTTAGTTCAGGAACGAGCCGGCTCTTGCTGGAGAGGGCCATACCTAGGCCGAGTTCAAGGACGTTTACAAGGAGAAGTTCTTTTCACCTACATACATGATTGACCTAGCGAGGCAGTCTCAGAACCTTCAGCAGGGTAGCATGTCTGTGGAAGAAAGCGCTGCAGGATTCGGCCGACTAGACCGATATGCGGAGTATATGGTTCCGATCTGGAGATCAAGGCAAGTCATTTTTGAAAGGGGTTGATCTGGGATATCAAGATCCTTATCCCCTCTTTTTACTCGACTTACGTGGAGATTCTTGCGGAGGCTCGCAAGGTGGAGAGAGACTGGGGCTTGAAGCCCAAGAGGGACCGTAATCTATTTCGGGGGCTACTAGCAGCACGGGGGCTGCTAAGCGTCCTTAACTCCAATATCGTTCTTTCTCGTAACACCCGCAGCAGATTTATGCTCTGGCTAGGGCACCAGTTCAGCATGTGCCCTAGCAGCAGCAGGGACCGACGCAATAGGCTCATCTTTGCCACTACTGTAGGAAGCCCGGTCACCTCCGGGAAGTTTACAGGAGGCGATTGGGAGTGTGCCTATATTATGGTGCCGAGGGGCATCAGTTGAGGGATTGTCCATCGAACCATCATCGTGCAGCGTAGGGAGCACAGGCTAGGCCACCTGTGGCATCGCATCACGTCCCGCACCAGTAGTGGGATATGCCCCGCCAGGGCAGGGCTTTTGCGATGGCGGTCGAGGGACCCACACCGCATACGAGGGACTAGGAGGTTATGTCTGTAGGAACGAAATAGTAAAGCGTAATACTTTAGAGGGGGGTGAATAGAGTTGGCAGCGGAATAATGCTAATTAAAAAATATTAGCAACACAATCACAGAATATTAATCACAACTAAAATAAAGTAAAGACAGAGTTAAGAGAGCAAACGCAAAGACAACGATGTATACTGGTTTCCCTCTGTTGAGGACTAATCCAGTCGGTAGAACTCTTGCTACCAGTTGAATCCACTATTGGAAAAACCACAAGTTTTCTTATGAAGTCCTTGCAACTTCTATAACGCGAGCTTTGATACGAAGAACTCGTCCAACTTCAAATGTGAAGAGGTATTCTTCAATCAAGCCTTCTGATTACAATCTCTCAGAAACTTCTAGACCGTACCACACTGGCAAATCGACTAGAGGATTGTAATTGGCTTGGGATCTGAAATTGAAAGCTCTAGAAAAACTCTTTGGAAGACTGAAAGCTTTAGATAGAGAGAAGATTGAAAGTGAATGAGTGAGTTGAAATGATCGAAATCCTTCTCTATTTATAGGTGTTCCAAAGGCAGACTTCTGACAGAATTCGGGCAGAATTCGAGCAAAACTCTATAAACAAATCCCGCTCAAATCCGCAACTGCAGGAGGACCAAGTAACAAGGATTCATAATCACAACGGCCACCAACCGAACTCTGGCCGAACTTGGTTCGAGTTCTGTCAGGGTTTAGTTAGGGTTTTAAAAAGTTTTTTGGTGATTTTTGAAAACCTTTTTAAAAACCTTTTTGTAAACCTTTTTGAAAGGACATTTTAAAAATATTTTGAACTCATTTAAGGGTAGCCTATTTGCCAGTACGACTCGGTGTACAACATATTCCTAGACTCAAATAAAAAAAAATACATTGCATACGGAATTACAGACTCGAGTAGGCAAACAGATCTTCGGTCTTGAATTCAGTGGATAGCCATTCTTGATCATGTCCAAGAATCCGAGATGTCCCGACTAGCTTCGTATATCCAGACAGAGTTTGATCAATTATTAAAATCAGGTTGACCATGTGACCAAATGGGCGAACAATCTCCCCCATTTTGATAATTGACAAACTATGAATGATATAACATTAAGCTTGTTCAAAATATCAAAATGTAGAATTGTTCATATCCTGTATTATCTCAAAAAAATGTTAGATCTTTTAAATGTCATTATTGTGGCCTCATTGGTCATATTTCATCTGCGGGTAGAATCAGAAAGCTTGTTGATTTAAATATTTATGCTTTGATACAAATTGTAGGAACGAAATAGTAAAGCGTAATACTCTAGAGGGGGGTGAATAGAGTTGGCAGCGGAATAATGTTAATAAAAAAATGTTAGCAGCACAATCACAGAATATTAATCACAACTAAAATAAAGAAAAGACAGAGTTAAGAGAGCAAACGCAAAGACAGCGATGTATACTGGTTTCCCTCTAATGAGGACTAATCCAGTCGGTAGAACTCTTGCTACCAGTTGAATCCACTATTGAAAAAACTGCAAGTTTTCTTACGAAGTCCTTGCAACTTCTACAACGCGAGTTTTGATATGAAGAACTCGTCCAACTTCAAATGTGAAGAGGTATTATTCAATCAAGCCTTCTGATTACAATCTCTCAGAAACTTCTAGACCGTACCGCACTGGCAAATCGACTAGAGGATTGTAATTGGCTTGGGATCTGAAATTGAAAGCTCTAGAAAAACTCTTTGGAAGACTGAAAGCTTTAGATAGAGAGAAGATTGAAAGTGAATGAGTGAGTTAAAATGATCGAAATCCTTCTCTATTTATAGGTGTTCCAAAGGCAGACTTCTGACAGAATTCGGGCAGAATTCGGACAGAACTCTATGAGCAAATCTCGATCAAATCCACAATTACAGGAGGACCAAGTAACAAGGATTCAAAATCACAATGGCCACCAACCAAACTCTGGCCGAACTCTGGCCGAACTCAGTCTGAGT
The DNA here is from genome assembly GCA_029216955.1 of Iris pallida. Lineage (NCBI taxonomy): Eukaryota > Viridiplantae > Streptophyta > Magnoliopsida > Asparagales > Iridaceae > Iris > Iris pallida. The sequence continues at coordinate 475,573 of JANAVB010006391.1, read as the reverse complement.
TCTGTCATGGTTTAGTTAGGGTTTTAAAAAGCTTTTTGGTAATTTTTGAAAACCTTTTGAAAACCTTTTTGTAAACCTTTTTGAAAGGACATTTTAAAAATATTTTGAACTCATTTAAGGGTAGCCTATTTGCCAGTACGACTCGGTATACAATATATTTCTAGACTCAAATAAAATAAAAAATACATTGCATAAGGAATTACAGACTCGAGTAGGCAAACAGATCTTCGGTCTTGAATTCAGTGGATAGCCATTCTTGATCATGTCCAAGAATCCGAGATGTCCCGACTAGCTTCGTATATCCAGACAGAGTTTGATCAATTATTAAAATCAGGTTGACCATATGACCAAATGGGCCAACAATGTCTTGTTCTTTTCTTTTTTCTGTTTTTTCCACATATTGATTGTTGATTGCTTTTTTAGTACCTTTAGCTTGCATATGTGATGTTCATGTTAGATCAATAGAAAACTCCAATGGAGACTTCAATAACATGTTAGTGTAAAGACTAAAGCCATGCATGTTTGTTCCTATTTCCTAGAATTGCATGTTGTATAACTTTGGATAGAATTTGGCAGAATTTGTTTGTTGGGGGCTTGACCTAGAGAAGAGTACAACCAATTTGAATTTCGAAGATGAAATTTTTCTAAGGGGGTAGGATTGTAACTACCTGTTTTCAAAATTGGAGATTAGAACTTAGACCTTTTTGACCCCAACCTCTTGCATTCATTTTAATTAGCCAAAAGGGAGTTGTTAAGGGCATCCTTGTCATTTCACCTTAGCCCCAAGGAGCCTTTAGTGGCCGGCCATACTAGGGAAGAGATCCATCTCCTTTCATTTCACCAAGTAGCCACCATCTCCATTTTTTGGGTTTTTCCCAATCTAGAGAACAAATCCCTTTGATTCATCTCTCAAATCCTCTCTTTTCTCCACCAAACTCTTTCATCCATGCAAGGAGAAGGAGCTACAAGCAAGATGGAGCCAAGAGCAAGGAGGGGTGTCCATTTAGAAGAAGTGTCTGTGTCGGATTCGTGTCCTTTGGAGTTTTCATTGGAAATCCACTCCCGATATGTATAACCATATCTCTATTTCACTTTCTCTTCCATTTAAGTTTGATTTGCATTCATTAGGACCACCCCATGCATGTATCACCATTAGGAATCATTTAGAGGCTCATTTGAGTCCTCTCTAGGAAGTTGGAGTAGTTTTGATGTCCCCATGGAGAGATTTCCATTAGAGGCACACCATGTGTTTGGTTTTATGCCCAATAGGCTAATTTGGCTTTTAATTTCAGTTTTAGACTTGTTACAGGGTAGATTGACCATGGTTAGGATGGTTAGACTAGTTTCTATTTGGATACCCATGGTTGAATCTAAGTGGTTTAGCCTGCATGTCTAGTTTGAGTCTCTACATGTTATTTTTATGTACATTATTATATGTTGGACTGATTTTGTAGTGTGGGTTATATATATATTGTGTTGGTATAGAGAGGGGTGGTTTTGTGTATGATGGAGATGTGAGAAAATGTTTATGTGTTTGAGTGGTTGTGTTTGTGTCTTGAGGGATATATATATATATATATATATATATATATATATATATTAAAAATATATATATATATATATATATATATATATATATATATATATATATATATATATATAAGTGTGTGTGTGTGTTTGAATGTGGAGAGGAGAGGGCGAGTGAGAGTGTGAGATGTTATATGGATAAATAGTGATATAGATGGATATTTAGATAGATATATAGGAGGATAGATAGATAGATTCATAGATGGGTGGATGATAGTTAGAGAGAGTAGAGAGTGTGAAGGGGTAGAGGGACTACTGTTGTTGTTGGCAGCAGCCAACATAGCCACAGCAGCAGCAGTAGGGAGCTGCTGTCCCCCCCCCATTTCATATCATTAGCAGTAGCTATAGGAGCTGCCATTGTTCCCATTTCAGAGCCCAATAGCAGCAGTAGTAGCAGCAATGGGGCTGCACTAGGCATCCCCATTCCCTCCTTGTGTGTGTTCATGTGTGTGAGGTTATAGTTAGTGTGTGTGTGAGTGTAGTTTGGTTAGAAATTAGAGTTATTTCCATATAATTATATGATAAGTTAGAGGAGATATATGTTAGTAAGATAACTAGAAGTTGGAGAGATTGTTAAGTTGTTAAGTTAGGATACTAGGATATATATATATGTAGTATCTTAGAATCTATGTTAGAGTTGAGGTATATTATATAAGTTAGATATGTTAGTGTATATATGTATATGTTGGTAGATGTTAGTACCATGGGTTGAAGGTTATGGTTAGAGTAGTACATTAGTATCTTAGGATATAGTATATGTTAGATAAGGTATTCTTAGTTAGACATTAGGATATGTTATTAAGATAGCTAGTTAGTTAGAGTTGTCATATGTTAGCTTCTAAGATGATAGTGGTTAGAAGTTAGAGGCTAGAGTGGTATCTTAGGATACTAATATGATATTTTAGAGTTTTGGTTTACCTTATCAAGGTATTGGATTTACCTTCAAGGTAATGGGTTTACCTTAGTTAAGGTATAGGTTGGGAAACCTTCAAGGAATGGAATACCATGGTAAGGTAAGAGTTACCTAGAGACTAAGCTAGATACCTATGTATGGGAATAGATATTAAAGTAATGGGTTTACCTAAGTTTATGTGTTGGAATTTGACCAAGGTAATAGTGTTAGGATACCAACTTGACCAAGATATATGGTATCTTGGCAGGTCAATGTTAGGAATAGGATACTAATTCTAGTTTTGACCCCGTTTGACCCAAGGTTGACTTTTTAACCAAAAGTCAACCACAAGTCAACATTTGGCCTAGAATGGACTAGGGTTGACTAGAGTTGACCAAAAGTCAACTGTTGGTCAACTATTGACCCTGTTGGACCTAGATTGGACTAGAAGTTGACCAGAGTTAACCAAAGTCAACCAATTAACCAAAAGTCAACTGTAGGTCAACCATTGATCCAGTTGGACCTAGATTGAACTACGAGTTGACCAGAGTTGAACAGTTGACCAAAAGTCAATTATAAGTCAACTTTTGACCTAAATTGACATAGTTTGATTTATTTGACTTGTCTTGACCTAGTTTGACTTAGTATAACTTAGCATGACCTATTTTGATCTAGTTTGACTTTGTATGATCTGGTGTGACCCAGTGTAACTTAGTTTGACCTTGTTTGACTTAGATTGACTTAGTTTGACTAAGTGTGACTTAGTTTAACCTAGATTTGCATAGCCTACACTAGAAATCATGTCTTATACTGTTAAACCATAATTAACTCCTGTTTATCTCATTTTTAGGTCTATGACTTTCACTTTGAGCCAGTTTACACTGTCGACATATTTCTATCGGATCTCAGGCGAGTACATTCTCTGATAGTATTTCTGTTTTATGATATCGTCCATGTTTCTTGTATTTAGTGTAGATATCTTGGTTCTCTTGACACATTGTTCACACAGATTGGTATTTGTCTGGATCTCGTCATGAAATATTATTCCTTGTACTCCATGGTATACCTTGTGCAAGACTCCTTGTTTCCTGTGCATTGTGTTGACACAATTCCTGTAAAGGCTTGTAACCTTCTCAGAGAATATGTGTCATAACGTGTCATGGTTGGATCCACTATACTAGTCAGGGGCAGGGGTATTAGCGTAGATGTGTGATCAATACCCGCCTTGTATCAAGCCTTAAACCTTGAATAGTGTTAATCATCCACCACACGTATGATTAACCAGGACAAATCTTGTATCATGTTCCAAAGCCGATCACATGTTGAAACTAGTGCTAAACTCATATAGATATCAGTTCTTGATTCCTGTATATGATATACACTGTTCTCCTACTCTTATATTTATTTACAGTCTTGATATGACATACCATGATTTATGTAATCATTACTTTACCTTGTATATTCTTTCTATTTACTGCTATATTTTTAATATCGTCTAACTAGAACTGTTATTGGAGATTAATTTGTGCTTATTCCATCCTGACTGGATATATTGACAAAATTTTACAGATTATGGCGAGGAGGAGTGTCCTACCTATTACGTTCCCCATGACGTAGTTGGCTTAGATTTGGAGACCCTAATTCAGCAAGGGTTAGCTCCAGTTGATGGGGCTTTAGAGTAGCTTAGCTGGTTTAGTTTGGTACTGGATCTGGTCTCTATATTACATTTTGGCTTGTTATTATTTTAGTATTTGTATTAGAGATTGTTGACTCTATACTTGTATTATTTCTGTGTCGGATATTCGGGTTGATAATTTCATATCTTGTTGTCTTTATCTTTCGGTATTATCTGTCTTTCTTAGAGTTTATGATTAAGTATATTATATTGTCATTGCTTGTCCTCCGTTCGGAGTTGACCATTCTCGACAGGTTTTGATATTATAACTGTTGTTAGATAGTAGACCTAGACAGCATTCTACGCCATTTTTGCGGCGTAGGCTGGGACGTTATCTCGCACTCGTTCCCTTACTCCGGGTGCGGGTCGTGATAAATTGCATTTCTAATGAGTTAGTCTTGTTTAGAAAAGAGAAGAAGTTAGATATACTACAAATGAACAATAATCTGAACACAAAACATATTACATAAGTAAAAAGTGCAAAGCATCAAACAGATTGCATAAGTAAAAATGAAGATAAAAAACAGACTTCATTAATGTCGAAAAGTTCTCAGTTACAGAATCACAAATACAAATTTACTAATCAACCCAATCTCCTTCACAACCCACTCTTTTATAATCATCATCCCCAATATCTAACAAACATCATTCAACGATGCATTAATAAAGGAATGATGTTCTATCTAATTATCTACGTATGCAGAATCTTTTTTATGTAGATAAACTTTTGGACTAGTAGTCAAAACAACAGACTATTGAGGATCTAGGTGGTCTTTTACATAAAATACTTGCTTGGCCTGGGAAACTAAAATAAAATAATCTGATTTGTACCCAATTCCATTAAGGTTCACCAATGTGAAACCGAATTCATCAACCTTAAAACCCTTACTCGACCCAATCACACTTAAATACTGAATGTTAAAGCTATGATAAGCGAGCTCCCATATTTCTTTGATAGACTCCATAGAAACACATGTCCACTACTATAGAATTTTTATCTTTCGAACTTGTAATCTACATTGTTGTAGCTACAAGACTAACTCCAGCAATTTGGCTAACTCGAACATTGTCATGATCCTTCGTGTCATAGAGGCAACCATTAATAACATATCTAGAACTTTTAAGTACATGGTGGCTAGGCCCTTATGCTAGCCACTTGATAGTTTGTGAGATGTCTTCTTTCACATTTAATGCACCATCAACCTGTACAAATTCAATATTATTAATATTCTTTAACTTCTGAATAAGAAAGAGTATAAATATATTAATTTTGTTTCAACAACTACCTTCCGTTGTAACCAATAGATAAATGTCTAATTGGGTTTGTCCTGTAACCACTTTCTACTTTTAGACTTAAGGGGATGTTGTAAGTGTAACCACTCCATATGATATCTGTCAAGTCAGTATGAGAACTTATTATACAACAAAAAAATTTCCATACAATGAATTAGAAAATCAAAATTTTATGATAAAAAAGCTTACTCAATATAAGGTTCAATTTTATCTGTGTTCTCCAAAACATATAAATAGGCTTATTGCTATTCTTCACGATCAATTGCTACGAGACGACCTCCAGGCAAAAGTTTTTCATCAAAAATGTTACCCTTCCTTGCAAGAGGATTTTCTATTACCTCAAAATGTGATAGATAGTTACTACAAAGTTCTATTACTTCTTCTGCAGTGTAATATTCTACAATGCATCCTTCGGGATGGCTATGATTGCGCACATAACCCTTCAAAGGTTCATGCACATTTCAAAAGGATACATCTACGTCAAGAAAATGGGTCCATAAATTCTAACTTGTACAATAAGATGTTGAGGTAAATAGACCATAGGCCCCGTTTATTGTTAACATACAATCCGTCCCGTCCCGTTAATTTTACCCGCCCCATCCTGCCCTATCCCGCCTCGACCCGTTTACTTATAAACATTTCAAAATGTCCCGTTTGACCAATATACGTTTTAGGCCGGGTCCGAACCGCGGGTCGTAGACCCGTATGCCTATCCCTAGTTACCACCCCATCTTCTCACTAACTGCCATCTAGATCCTCAACTCCCGTTGTGATCTTCTGTCACTGGTGACGACCATCGTACCGACCTCAACCGCAGCAGAACAACACCACCCTCTCTGTCGCCATAACCACCTTCACACCCCACCGTCACTGTCTCTAAGCACCTCACCACCGCTGGAACTCCCCTCCGCCGACCCACGCCTTCTCCTTTACCGTGACCACTATCAGTATTCCCTTCTGGCCGAACCCCTTCCTTTTCCCCTTGGCTTCGACCATCTCCCTCACAAAAACCCAATCTTGCACCACCTACCTCGCTGCATCTCCGCCTTCTTCGCGGCCGAGTGAGCCTCCATCGCGTTTGTCTCGATGTCGATCATTCCCTGACCGAACCGCTTCCCTGTGGGAACACACGCTACTGTAGCAGCCTCGCCGCCTCGCCATGTCGACCCCAGCCACCTGTGGCTGTGCCGTCGAGCTCTCATAGTGCCACCCCACATCAGCACTGACATGTCATCTCCACCGATGAGCTCACATCCCCTTCCACCACTCGATCTCCCTTTCTTACTCTTTTCCCCTTACGAACATCTCCCTCTCCCCCCTATCTTCTTGCTCTCTAGTTTTTTTCCTCTCTCTGTCTCTCTCTCTCTCTCTCTTTCCCTCTTAATTTCCCAATGAACCTAGGGAAGTGGACTATCTACTGCTGGATGTAATTATTTTTTTGTTTTAATATTTTATTATTAGTTTTCTATACACTGTCAAAGTACTTAGTATATGTATATTACTAGGTATATATCATTATAATATTATTGTTATTACTGTTTTATCAAATAAATATAAAATAATATTTTTAGATTATTTGTTTACAAATTATTGTATTGGGTATTGGGCCTAATGGGTTGAGGTCATGGGCCTTAGGCCTATAGGTTATAATTTACTAGTATTAGCATTACTAGTAGTTATTGTCATGAATTTATTATTATTATTATTGTTATCATTGGTATTATTATAATTATTTCTAAATAAATATGTATTAAATAATTTTCCAAAATATCTCGTAATAAAAATGTTCTATTAGGCTTGGCCCTATATTTTTAAATTCAGTTTCAAAACCCTAAAATATTACAATATTATGTTTATTTATTTATAATGTAGTTTTTGGCCTACAAATATTATTATAGTACTTCTAGCCATATTTTAAATATAGCGTTAACCCTAAAATGATTTTTCTATATTTACAAGTATTTACCTAAATTCTTTTAACTAGTAATTCAAGTATATATATATATATATATATATATATATATATATATATATATATATATATATATAAATAAAAAATATTTAAAAAAAAAGTATTTTCCTTCTTCAATTTAATTATTCATGTCCATGACTGATCCTATTATTCCTATTTCCCTTGCCAATTCTAGACTTCTTTATGTCAGCCTTAGTTAACTGGACTATTCTGGACTCGATAGACAGTTTGCGCCATCATTGGAGGCCATCTTATGAAGTTTAAACACCAAAGTCAATTTTGTGCCATCATGATTATCGTACTACACCAGGCGCCACACCAGGCAAGATACCTTGTCATTTTCTGTTTATTTACTCTAGCTTACTTATTATATGCATTTGTTTATTATTTTTTTCTGTAAAATAAATTGTGCTACATAGTCATATTTAAATGTAATTCTACTGTCTAGTTCTATTTCTTGCTAACTAATTATTTCTATGCACATTAAACCTAGATTTAAGAGACCACCCTTTTCTTGTGTTGCATTCATAGGCCTTGACAAATTTCTGCTACGAAGTCACGAGTTACATATAGATCTCAGACTTGTGTAGTTGGCTTATGATCGGTATGTATAGTTGTACGATAGGATTAACTGTTTATAGTATTTGCATGATTAGTTTGACTTAGCAGTAAATAGAGGTAATATGTGTTATGAATAAACATAGATGAGATAGGATAGGGAGACATTTCCTTAGTGTATGGGCTACCTGCATATTACCTTTTGATCGTACGTCATTAGAGATGCTGGTTGACGACCCCTTTTACTGCTACTGACGCCACTGACATTCTGCGAAGCGTTGCTCTTACTGTTACTGATGGCCGTTGTTGCTTCTCTGAATGTTATGCTCTTTGGCCCCTAGTGCCCAAATAGGACTATGCCTATCTTAGTTTAGCCAGAGTCCATACGTTGGAGGTTTGTTCTTAAATTGCATTCACATAGACTAGTTAGACTACCTTATTCATTAGGTATATGTACTTTTGGTTTGTGTACTTATACCTGATCGTGACTTAGAACAATATTTTGTCGTGAACTAGTGTGCTACCCCTTGTCCTTGAACTAGTGTGCTACACCTTGTCCTAGTATGGTTTACTACTTCGATAACAAATACTGTTGTTGTCCCAATACTACTCGATTTATGTCATGGATAGATACTTCATCATGGATTAGGATGCCGTCTCCTATCCTTGTTTGGTTGGGGAATGGTATGCTAATTCAAAGGTGGAGTATTGGACCATCTTATGATCCATTTGACTTATACTTATTGTTGATCAGTTTATATTCAATTATGCCATATTTTTCTGTATACGTCCCCCTGAGGACTTGGTGATCCCTCCAAGTGTGTTGTTTTTTGACCTTTCGCAGGTGTTCGAGACAAGATTGTGGTCTTCTCCTTCATATCGAAGAGGACATGCTCTTGGATCGTGCTCGTCGCTTGTATTATGCATTTTTGCTATTTTCTTTCTAGTTTCATATAGGTAGTGGATTTATCTCCATCCAACAGCTTGTGACTATCATAAATAATTGATGAAAATCTTATTCTTTTATTTTGTGGATGAGATTAGTTAGCCATATTAATTGTATTTATAACTTACGTGTATTTATTATACAACTGACATGTTACGTACCTAGTCCTACGTATTTTTGAGACTGGGGCATTACAGATACCAATATATATATTATATGATATATGTATATATTTTCTTACGTATAGCTATAGCTACATAAGTATATCCTATATGTTTAGGGATATGGTATGGACATGGGTATATGGGTATATGGATACTTGGCATACCAAGGTATGTGGGTACATAAGGATATAAGTATATATGTAAATATATAGTATTTGGATATTGGACATATATAAAGTATCAATAATTGGCATATAGATATGGGTAAAGGGTAGCGGTCTTGGTAAAGTGAAAGTATAGGCTTAGATATCCTAGTAGGAATATCTATATGATGGATAGGATACATGTAGGCATATGTATGTATATAGGGAATAAGTATTCATATAGGTATATGGGTAAGGTTATTGGTTAAGGTAAGTGAGTTCATAGCTAAGGTAATAGTGTAATATGGATAGGTAAGAGGATATAGGTATATGGTAAGGAAGGGTAAGGTATATGGAAGGGTATTGACAAGGATATGTATATGCATATTGGTATGGTATACCTATGTGATATTGAATATGGAATGGGTAAGGTAATGGGTAAATGGCACTACAAGAAAAATAACTTTTGGTGATGGTCTTTTTATTAACGATCGGTAAAACCCGTCAACTAAGCTATTTTACTGACGATTTAGGCCTCGTGTCAAGTAAACTCCTATTTTATGTTAAGTTTAAAATATTGTACCCCTTTAGTTACGGGTTTCGGGAACCGTCACAAAATACCTCTTTTCCTTGACGTTAGGTTAAAGCCACCAACTAAAGTCCGGGAGGATTCCTGCGACTATTTTAGCTGCCACTATCGTAAAATTTTCAAAATTTTTGGGTTAGTGAAGGTTTTGATATATTAAGAAAATAGTACGCACTGTTCAAGAGCCTGCATCTCTTTGAAATTTTTTTCTCTGTGAAAACCCCTCTTCTCCTTCTGTTCTTCTCAAAAAACCCCTCTTCTCCTCAAGTCCTTTCTCGTTCCTCTCATAAGACACTCTCCCTCCACTCCTTAAAACCCTCTCCAAAACCCTATCATCGGTGACAACTTCACCATATGGTAATATGCAATTCTATTCTATTTTCTCTCTGCAATTTGACTGTATGGTAATAAAGTTGAAGTTAGGGTTTTTGTGGATTTTATTGAGAGTAGGATTTTTTGTCTGTAGGGTTTATTGTGGATTTTATTGAGAGTAGGGTTCCTTGTGTGTGGCAAATAAGGATTTTATTGACAGTGGGTTTTTTTAGATTTTTTGAGAGTATTTTTTGTGTGTCTGACAACTGTGTCATGTCCTATTTGAATTAATAGGGTTTTTGTTGGTTTTATTGGCATACTAACTGTGTCATGTCCTACTTGAGAATGGAGGGTTTTTTGTGGGTCAATTTTGGCACACTTAACTGTGTCGTATCCTATTTGAATCAGTACAAAAAATTAGGTCAATTTTGCCATATGATGTGGGTTTTATTTTATTGACAGAACCAAAACTGTGTCGTATTGGAGGATTTTTTTTAATTTTTTGGTTTTATTGGCATACTCAACTGTCTCGTGTCCTAGGATTTTTTTATTCATAGAACTGAAATTGATCTGCTATAGTTTCCTAGACCACTGTACTAATCTGCTGCCTTATTCTTATTACAGGAAAGAAGGAGCACCTAGTTTGAGGTCGGGATTATGGTCATCTAACGTTGCTGCTCAGGTAGATTTATAACCTGGTTATATAATCTGCTATAGTAGAATTTTTTATTGATATACGTGGAACATCATAAGGCAACCATGTCTAAGTCATGGATGTCGAAGGATAGAATGTGCAGTGAATATGAGGAAGGAGTAGAAGAGATTCTTAAGTTTGCAAAACTCCATTTGAATAATCCTATTTCTATTCGATGTCCATGCGAAAAATAAAAATTTGATATTCCAAGCTAGGGGACGTAAAAATACTTGTTTAGTAGGGGTATCGATTGAAGTTGTACAATATGGGTTTGGCATGGTGAGGAACACCTTAGCAGAGGATCGACAGGCATTGTAGCAAGTGATGAACAAATACCTAACTATAAATGTGGCTCCTTTGAAGATGGTGCAAATGCTGCAGAAATGGTTAATGCAGCATATGAATTTTTGGTGACCCAAGGCATTTAAATCTCTACTTGAAGATGCCAAAAAGCCTATTTATCTTGGTTGTTCAAAGTATACAAAGCTATCGGCTTGATGAGATTGTATAACATTAAAGAAAGATACGGGTGGTTTGACAATAGCTTTTTTGAGTTGTTGAAATCACTTCATGATATGTTACCAGCACAAAATAAATACCTTCATCAATGTACGGGGCTAAAAAGTTAATGACTACCCTGATTTGAATATGAGAAGATTTCATGCATGCCCAAATGATTGCATACTTTACAGAAAAGAGTATAACGATTTATCTGAATGTCCCACTTGTGGAACGTCAAGATAGAAGAAGACAAATGGTGGTTCTCATTAAATTCTGAATAAAAAACCTTCTAAAGTTCTATGGTATTTTACTCTCATTCTCCAGTTTAAACAGATGTTTCAATCCTCATAGACAGCAAGGGACTTAACTTGACATGCTTTTGAAAGAGTAGCTGACGCAAACTTTGTCACCCTAAAGATGCCTCATCATGGAAGCTAGTTGACCATAAGTAGCCAGATTTTGCGAAAGAACCTAGAAACCTTCGACTGGCTCTTTCCGCTGATGGCATAAATCTACATAAAGCTTCCTGAAGGTTACTCTTCTAATATCAGAAATCTTGTCTTATTGCAAGATTTGATGCTTTGTGGTCTCAAATCTAATGATTGTCATGCACTAATGCAACAACTACTACCCATGGCAATCCTTCAGTTTTGCCTAAGCCGGTTAGAGTTGCTATTACTCGGTTTTCTTCTTCTTCAATGCTATATGTAAGAAAGTGGTGGATGTGAATATGCTAAACGATATTGAAAATGATCTTGTGGCCACATTATACATGCTGGAAAAGTACTATCTACCGTCTTTCTTTGACAATCCGACCCGACTCGTTTATTTTAAAAAAAACTTAAAATTTTATAATATTTCAAAGTTTCAACTTTCAATCAAAGCAAACAGTAAAGAGCCGGCCCTAAAAAATTTTCTAACTACTCTCCCAAACTCTCTCCCTCTCTCTGAGACTCACACAAAGAGACTCTCTCTCTCATCTCGTGACATCCCGATGACTCACTCTTCCGCCGACAGCCACGACGTCCCAACGCCCAGGCCATGGTTTGTTTCTAGTAAACCTTAAGGATTTGTCAATACTTATCTCTTTGTTGTGAGTCTGTGAATTTTATTTTTGATTTTGACTCTATAGTCTTTATTTATGTAGTTTGTTATTTGCTGATTTGATTTTTGACTTTGGCATATTTTCAATTGAATCTTATACAAACCTAATATTTTTCTTTTTTATTTGTTAAAACAATAGCTAGAAAAGAAAATTCGTTAGGTTGCAGAAGAAAAAAAAATCCTTTTTGAAAAAAAATCTTATTTTTTGTAAACTTCACCTGACCAGGCTGAGCAGTGCCCTAGTCCTTCCTCATCAAGGAAAGAAAACAAACAACTTCATTAGCAACACCCGGGGAACAAAAAGAAGCTGCACAAAGAAGTTGGATGTGGATCACATCACCAAATACACTGTCAAAGAAACAAAAGTAGTCGAAAATAGTGGAAAAAAATATGGTAGAGGTATGTGTACTGAAGGATATGTGCAAGTATTGTGGGCAGATGTTTGCTTGTGATACTAAGGAAGGTGACACTAGTACCTACATAAGCACATTCTCAAAGTGTGTAAGAAGTACAAGCCCAATGAAGACTTGCAACAAAAGGTGCTTGGTGGTAGTGTTGGAGGTGATGTTAAGAGCTTGCTTACTTGTAGAGGGTGGAGCCAAGAAGCAAGTGTAAAAGCCATTGTGGAATTCGTAGTTATTGATGAGCAACCGTTTAGTATTGTGGAAAATGAGGGGTTTAAGCGGATGATGAGTGTAGTGCAACCTAGGTTTTGTGTTCCCTCTCGAAGAACTATTGTTAGAGAATTATGGAGGATGTATGATGACATGAAAGAGGGTTTGAAGAAGGATATAAGTAAGTATACGATGAGCTTGACCACCGATACATGGCCGAGTGTACAAAATATCAACTATATGGTATTGACGGCTCATTTTATAGATGATGATTAGAAGGTGCATAAGCGGATTCATAATTTCTATCCAATTCCAAGTCATCAAGGCAAAAAAATTTGTAAATTGATTGAGAAGTGCTTAGTTGAGTGGAAAATTAAGAAGATATTGTGTATCTCGGCTGATAATGCTTCAGCTAATACGGTGGCAATAGAATGGCTTGTTGAGAAGTTGAAGAAATGGCTTAACTCACCCCTTATCTTAGTGGGGAAGTATGTGCATATAAGGTGTTTATCTCACATTATAAACTTAATAGTGGAAGATGGTTTGAAGAGGTTAGATCGGAGTATCACAGCAATAAGCATGCTGTGAAGTTTGTGAGATCAAGCCTGTCGAGATTTGTATATTTCAAAAGATGCATTGAGATTGAAAAGTTGAATCCAAAGGGTCTTGTTGTTATAGATGTGGCTACGAGGTGGAAGTACATACTTGATGTTGGAGTCCGTTTTAAAGTATCAAAAGGCATTTGATATGATGTGAAGATGAAGACAATGCATACTTGGGTTATTTTTCTAAAAAGGATGAAGTATGTGTTAGTAAAGATGATTCAACATTGGAAGGTATTACTAAAGTAAGGGTTGGGCCTCTGACAGAAATATTGGATTGGGAGAGTGCAAATGTGTTTTGCAATTTTTTGAAGGTGTTCTACTAAGTGACGATAAAAGTGACTGCCAGCAAGTATCCCACATCTCACATGGCAGTCCATAATGTCATTGCTATAGAATCTGAGATCTGTAAGCTTTTATGATCGAGTATAACCAATATTTTCAAGCTGGAGGTGGGCGAAGGTAGTGATTATGGACATGGTAGTAGGCATGAGATCAAGGTATCAAAAATATTTTGGTTCCTTTGGGATGATGAACCAACTATTTGTAGTTGCACTTGTCCTAGACCCAAGATTTAAATTGAGACACTATTTGCACTTGGGTAAAAAGAAATGGAATATATGGATGAAGAGGCTGAAGTACAAGGTAATCGTGTGAAGGAATTGTGTGATGCATAAGCAACAATTCATGATAGTTCTCAGGATCGCGGCAAGGGTATACATGTATTGTTCAGCCTTTATGAATTTAGTTCAATAATGTCATTTATCTATTCAGTTTTTGTATTTATTTTTAGTTTTCAAAGACAGATAAACCTCCTGCACATTGTCATTTGATACAATTAAATTCATGACTGATGCACCTCCTGCACATTCTATAGTTAATACACCTTTTGCACTTGGAGGAAGCTCCTTTCCAAGCAGAAAACATGCCATTATACAGGGAATTTTAATACAACAATCCATTTATTTCCAGCATATTCTTATATGTTATTATTAGAATATATGACTACTACATCAAGTATACGTAACTGATGCAAACCAAAGTAGGGAAATTAATAGTTTCAACTTGGACGAAGAGGTTTGTTCTTGATGACACTAGGGGATTAGGTATCTTAAAGAGGAGACACATTATTATAACTAGGTCAAATTAAAGCAGTTCACAGATGTAGGTAATGGAAATAACTTTGCGTTCATATATAGTTCTATAGGTTTTAGGGGTTAGATAATACAGCACATCTAGGTTATGGAAACTATTAGTTTTTTTAACTTATGCATTGAATTTAACTTATGCATCTGGGTTGTATTTATTTTCTTACACTTCAACTGGTTGTTTAACTTTTATTACAAGTTCAATCACACAGAATGATTAGTTGTATTTCTATTTATTTGCTTACAATATTCAACTTAAGGATTAATTTATGGATCCTTATTATGGGTTAATTCCTCTTTTTGGGGATATGTAAAAAAAACTTAAAATTTTGTTAATATTAAACATTTTTATTTATTTGCTTATAATATTCATGTGAGTCAATGTGAAAGTGGCTCCTCATTTGGCAGACAAGCTGCACATCCTACAGCCCCGACGGAAACTCCAGTGATATTTGATAAGATGATGATGTATTGGAAGAAGGAACTAGAAGCAACTCATGATGTTGTGCTTTCACATGAGGTTGATAGCTACCTCATAGAAAGACTAGAGCCAAATAACAAGAATGACCGATTTTACATTTTGAAGTAGTGGAAGGTAAAAGGTATATAAGACATTATACCTGACACTTACTTTGGTAGCCAAATATGTGTTGGCTATTTAAATATCGCAGTTGCTAGTGAGAGTGATTTTAGCACTGGTGGGAGGGTCATTGATCCATTTAGATCATCTTTTACTCCTAAATCAGTGGAGGCATTAATATGCCTTCAAAATTGGTTAAAAAGTAAAGATATTAGCTATATTGAGTATGAAGCAAGTGCGTCAGAACTTGAATTCTACCAAGAATGTGAAAGCGGTAAGACACCTTTTTTCATAATCTTATTTACTTTCAAATTTCTTTTCATTTACTTGAATAGCCTCATATTGTAGATACTATGCCCAGTTTCTTTTTCATGACTTTAATTTGCTTTTTCTGACTTAATTTTATTAACTTTAGGGCCTGGATCCTCA
This sequence comes from Iris pallida, assembly GCA_029216955.1. NCBI lineage: Eukaryota > Viridiplantae > Streptophyta > Magnoliopsida > Asparagales > Iridaceae > Iris > Iris pallida. The sequence continues at coordinate 459,773 of JANAVB010006391.1, read as the reverse complement.
TCATGTTCTTAAGAAGATTCTTAGCAGTAGGCACTAGGCAGTAGCTTCTTGAATTGTATTAATTGTTTTAGATTATATTTGTTGAAATGTTTCTTTTTTTCTATTTAAAATACCAGACATCTAGTTTAGCTCTGAAACAAAGGGGAGGTGACTTTTAACTCACATTACATCTATTTGTTGGACTGTTTCCTTTTTCTATTTAAAATACCACACATCTATTTTTGAACTATTTTTTCCTATTAAAAAAACCTTTATATATAAAAGGATTCGCCACCTAAAGGTAATCACACAATATTTTGCCTGATTAAATTTGTAAGTGTGAAATGTTGCCAGCAGAATCCTGATATCTCCCTATCCATAAAAAAAACCTTTATGTTCTAAGCTTGTTCATCCCTTGGTATGTTTAGATTGTGTTAATTTTCGATAGTTTGTAATTGTGAACTGATGTTTCATTAAAAAATTAAATTCACATTGTTGAGTAGAGTACATGTTGTGTACATGAACACCCTATCAGCCTATTGATGAGGTACATCGACGTAGTTCAGAAAACGAATATATTTTGATGGTGCATAACTCGTATCGACACAAATTAATGTAGGTAGCCTTATTTTTATTTGCTCAAGGAAGCACTTGTCAGATTCATAGTTTTACTTTTATTCAAGTTTAGATTAGAATACACCAGCAAAAAAAGGAAAATAAAAATAGGACAGAAAACTTGCAAACTGCTATTTTTGCAGATGCCATAACTATAAGAAGTCCAATCCTTCCCGGACACAGCTTCAAAAGCTAGTTACCACAAAATCCAACCAAAAATATTTAATACATGTTCTATTAATCCAACTGTTGGTTTCCTACTTACTTTTTTGACTTGTATAGTTGTATACTTGTACTTGTTAATTTACTTGTTTTTGTTAAAGAGTATCAAAGAGGCAATGATGAGAGTATAAGCTCAACTGCTCAAACCGAAACAACTGGAGCTCATAAGAACAAAGGAGTTGTGATTCTCTAAAATATTTGTAGTTTATGTTTTAGGAGTGTGGAACTTGGATTTAATGTTATTGTTTATTCTCATCTGTTGAATATTTTAGGAGTGTGGAACTCCATGAAGAGTGATTTGAACTATGTCATAGATTCGCCTCTTTAATGGTTTGAAGAATATAGGACAGATAGTTATCAATTTGACGCAGGGATCTTCGCATGTTTTGTTCTTATGATAATAGAACATATAACTCAGTTAATATCATATGATCGTATAATGTATACTATTATAATTTTGAATTTATTTTTTAAGTGTTTGACATATGTAACTTAACTAAATAATGCTTACTATGTTTACTGTTATAGTTATACGAACTGAATCCCATTACTGTATACTGTTACAGGTTCAAAATTCAAATGAAATTTTTGACGTATGTAAACTGTTTATGAATTTTTTACTATTTTTTGGACCCGTTTTGACCCGCGGGTCCTCACGGTTCGGACCCGTTCGAACGGGTTGAGTCCATTACCGTTCTAATAATTTTTGGCCTCTTTCCGCTCTGCCATTTAAGGGATCTGGTTCAGCTCCATCAAATTTTTGGCCTCTTCCCGCCCCTCCAATTAACGATCAGGTAACAAATTTGTAGTGGTGGTCGCAGGGTGCTTGGGTGGTCGGGTCGAGCAGTGTGGTTGCGACGGAGGGTGGTGGTGATTCCAAGGAGGGGGAACCGAGATTCGACGGGTTTCGTCGGAGCCGATATGCTGGCTTGGTGCTGGCGGCCGTTCTCTAGGGATCGGGGTCACGACCGTAATTTTAGTGTTAGGTTTTCATGTACATGGCTATGGAGTCGTGTCGTGTCGAGGATTTTGTCGGGTGTATCCTACGGGACATGGGAATTTATGATGGAATTGTGTCCGAATGTGTCGGACAGGACATAAAATTTTGGAAATTTTGATCCGGTGTGTCGGACACGGATATGGGGATAACTATATATGTAAAAGAATATAATATAGTGAAAAAACCAGGGGTCAGACTCGAGGCCGTCACGACTGACATGGAGAAAGTGGGGACACGAACACGATGCACGACACTTTTGGTGGATAAATTTTGGGTTGTGAAATTTCTAGGAAAAAAGCAAAGGGGCTCTCCTTATATAGGAGGTGGGCTCCAAGTTAGATAGGGATTAGTAGAGCTGTCAAGACGGGCCGACGGGCGGGCCGGCCCGTAACCCACCATAACCCACCATTTGGCGGAGCGGGGCGGGCCGACCCACCATTTTGGCGGGCTGGAAAAATTCCAACCCAGCCCAACCCACCGGCGGGCCAGCCCGCTTAATTTTTTTAATTTTAAATTATTGTTTAGTTTCTTAAAAGGAAAAAAAAATCATATATAATATTTTCTACTCACTCTCATATGCATCAAATTACAAGTAAAATACAAAAATATTATAATAGTAGATATTTCTTTAAAACACCTTCATTCATGTAAATAAATGACCAAATTTAATATTTTTACGTCAGTACTTGCATTAAATGAGAATTTTTATCATTTATAATACATATCTCATATATGTGCTAAATAAAAAATTAAAAATTTTATAAAAAATATATGGCGGGCCAACCCACTTGGCCCGTGGGCTAGCCCACTGCGGGGCGGGCTACTAGCGGGCCAGACCACCTAGGCCCGCCTGTTTGGCGGGATCCTAAATGCTCGGCCCAACCCACCTTTTTGGCGAGCGGGGCGGGCCGGCCCAACGGGCTTAGTCCATTTTGACAGCTCTAGGGATTAGGACGGTTTTAAACCCCAATAGATAAATCACATATTTAATTTAAATCAATTTAAAACTAATTCAATAAAATCCAAATCTGAATCAATAAAAATTTAAAACTAATTCAATTTAAAACTAATTCAATAAAATATAAATCAAAATCAATTTAAAACGAGATAAATCTTTATCTTTAAGTTAAACTATTTAAATTCAAAATCAATAAAATCAAATCCCAATTTAAATCACAATAAATAATTAAACATACAATCAAACAATTTGAAAATATTTTTTATAAAAAATTATAAATAATTTTAAAAATTAAAATATACATGAATTTATTTTCATGTATCTAGCATAATTTTTATCAATAAATATTATTTTTCTAAGTTATTACCTGTACTTGTATAGCAAATAAAATAGTTTTTACATAGTAATAAAATAAAAATCAAGTTTTACTGTATGCCATATTTTATATGTTCAAATAAATATCTATAATATTGAACCACAATATTTATTTCCTATAAAAATTTGATAATAATTTTTTTGTAATACTTCATATATACGTATTTGTACTCAACGTACAAATACTACTAATAAAATAGTACCAAATTAAGTTAATTATATAAATAATATAAAATTATAGTGAAATTTTAGGGGATTTCCAGTATCCATATGATACAAACGATACCATAGTCTACTATGATATGGCATACTAACCTACTACATTCCACTCTATTGTTAGGGTTATATGCTAAAAGTATCACTTTCGTATTAACTATATTTTTCTATTATTTTTGAATGAGAATCATATGGACAAATGTTGGCATTTTATATTTGTTATATGTTAATACAAAGTGTCTGAAATTTTATATTGTAGATATATGGTGTGTGGTGACACACAGAAGATCATATTATCAGTCCCTTATAGAATATATAAATAGTTCACAACCTAGATGGATTTGGACAAACCATTGGTAATGTTGTAGTGTAATCTGGCATTAGTCTATCTTGACTATAGGATTATAGTAGTGCACTTTGTGTGTATTGAACATGACCACTTGAGGTTGTTCTCTTTGTACTGAGTACATAAGAGAACAAATACCTATGTTATTATGGATGGTTGTGCTCTTAATCCGGATATAATAACAAACACGTATATGTTGTGTGCATTACTTTGATTCATAAAGAGTGAGATCCATAATGAGTCAATAACCTCTATGAATTGGGTAATGATATTATGTGTATGATGGTGGGTTGATTATAAAAGGAATCCATGTCCCGATGTATCGGGTTGATGATATCCCCTTAAGGAACTCATAAGGATTGTCATGTAAACCTGCAGGTGGATTATATCCAACGTGGCAAATAAAGTTGAGTGGTATTACTTAAGGATAAAAGATGTCGATCAATGTAGTTGTCAATAACTTATTTTGATTGATGGATATTCGATGTATTAACATGGGGAGACAAACAAGCATACAATAAGAAGGAGCCCATAAACATAATTTGGGTAGTGCAACAATAGCTCTTTAGTGGACCAAGCTATTGTTAACAGACCTGGGTTGTGTGTTCGGGCTGAACACGGGATACCTAGATCCGTTATGAGACCTAAACCTAATTTTTCCTTATGGTCTCTGCCGTAGCCTACATATACCCTATATTCTCTGGCCGTCATATGAATCCTAAGAAGGGCATCTTTCTTTAATTCGTCCATCATGAGAGGAGAGAAATGGAGGACAGTCAAAAGAAAAAAAGTTTGGGAGATCGTCGCCCACATGACGTCCAACCCGAGGAAGAAATATGTACAAAGATCTGTTTTGACTCAGTTTTGCAAGCATCTTAGATCCAACTATTATGGTCAATTTATGTTCTGTTTGTGTTGTTTTAAACCAAAGACATGTCTTGGCTACTGTTGTGGTTCATAGATATAATTAAAATCATGAGGATTGATCGTACTTATTTATTTAATGTAGATTATGTGTGAACTCCTTTGGGAGACATAGGATTAATATAATTTTACATATAATCTTAGCAGCACACTAGATCCAAGCACAGTTGAAGAAGAAGCAGGATATATGGCAATAATAGTTGGATATTTATCTTTTATTGTTATATTTTAGTTTTTCTGGTTATTCATGTAAATTATTTTGTTGATTATTTGTTATAACTAAGTCCACATTAATTATGGTCACATGAACATGAATCAACTAGTAGGAAAACCCTCACTGTTAAATAACTAAGTGGGAGAGGAAAGTTATTTAACATAAATTCCATGGTCTCTATTGCTGGTTTGTAGGTGATATAGTTATACTTGCATGTTGTCTTTAGTGCCTTCCTCTATATCGGACAAGTGTAATTAAGTAATGGTATACACTTAGATACAAATAATGGTATCCTCCCTATCTGAGTCAATGCTATTATTGTAGGACCAAAGCCAGACCAACAAATTAATTTTATTTGTCATAAAGTTTGGTTGACATGAGAATAAAATTAATAACAAAATCTTCTTGGACAAATATTAAATTTGTATACGTCTACATCATCGTGGCATGCTAAATTTATGGTGTTTAAGGTGTTGGTGAATTTTTATTATTATTTTAAGGGTATCAATATTTATTTAATTTAAAAAGTTTTGCCCTGCATAATAGTTAATTATGTGATTTTCAAGATTTCAAAAATGGGTTCTTTCTGTCCAGTTATGGTGATTCTTAAAGAAAACAAACTTACTGGCCTTAATTATATTGACTGGAAACGTAACTTAGATATTATCCTAACTGCTGAATAGTACACATATGTACTAATGAGAAATGTCCACCTAAGCCTGATGCTAATTCTGATAAAGAGGTCAAAAAGGCTTATAAAAAGTAGATAAAGACAGATAAGATAGAGCGGTATTACATTCTGGCATCTATGTCAAATGTACTGCAACATCAGCATCAGGCTATGGCTACAGCTTATATGATGTATAACCTCAAGGAACTCTTCGGACAGCAGAGTAAAGCAACTAGACAGTTTACAATGAAGTATTTGATGAATACGAAAATGGCTGAAGGTACGCCAGTAAGAGATCATGTTCTCAAGATGATGGGTCATCTGAATAAGATGGAGATCCTTGGAGTTGAAATCGATAGGAAATTCTATGTCAATATCATTCTCGGGACTCTGTCTAAAAGTTTTGACACGTTTTGCCTCAACTACAACATGAATAAAAGGTTGTATTGTTTGACAGAATTTGTAAAAGAGCTACAGGATGCTAAAGCTCTCTTTAAACAGAGTGGTAATATTTATGTTAATGAAAAGGCTTCTACTTCTAAGCCAAAATGCGGTAAGAAGAAGAATAACATTCAGAAACAAGTAAACTCAGCAAATAAGGGCATGAAACCTTAAGGCGCTGTGAAAAAGCCGAAAGACAAATGTTTCAAGTACAAAGGGTCAGGACATTGGAAGAGTGACTATCCACTTCTCAAATAAGGAAACAAAGAAGGTATATCCCATTTACTAGAAGTTGAAACATGTTTAGTGGTGTTATCTACCAGTACCTGGTGTGTAGATACATGAGCCACTAATAATGTTAGCAATTCATGGCAGGTGTTCCAGAGAACCAGACGTCTTAGTGATGGAGATATATGCTTATTCATGGGTGACGCTACAAAAGTGGCAGCTGTTGCAGTACGAGATTTTATTTATCTTTTGGTAGAAATAAGTCTGATATTAAAAGATTGTCTTTATGCACCTTTACTTAGAAGGAATTTGATTTTTGTTTCTATGCTAGTTAATGGATATTCATTTATTTTAAAAACAAGATTATTATTAGAAAAAAGTAAGCAATTTATCTGTTCTGGTGTATTAGTAGATAATTTATATATCATTAATGCTATTTTACCGACCATACAACAAATGAAAATGAATAATACGTCTTCTAACTTAAATAGAGAAAAGAACATTATTGTATGAACCAAACATATCTTTGGAACTTGTGATTAGGCCATATTAATCTAAAATGATTCAAAGAATGGTTACAGATGGACCTTTGAGTTTATTAGAAGTGGAGGCACTTTCAGTCTGTGAATCCTGCTTGGAAGGTAAAATGACCAAAAGGCCTTTTAAGGCAAAGGGGTATAGGGCCAAAGATGTGTTGGAATTGGTTCATTCTGATTTGTATAGGACATGACGATCCAGACTAGAGGTGGCTCTTTGAATATTTTGTCACATTCATTGACGATTATTCAAGGTATGGATACATTAACTTGATGTGCCGTAAGTCTGAGTGCTTTGAGAAATTCAAAGAGTACATGGCTGAGACGGAGAAACATCATAAAAATGTATTAAGTCATTATTTTCAGATCGTGCTGGCAAGTAACTTTTTAGAGAGTTTAGGGATTACTTCTCAGAAGATGGAATTGCGTCCCAATTGATTGCACTTGGAACACCCTGACAGAATGGTGTAGCAGAAAAAAGGAATTGGACTTTTTTGGAGATGGTTAGATCAATGATGAGTTATTCAGATTTGCCAGACTCATTTTGGGGACATGCCTTAGAGACTGTAGCTTATATTCTGATCTTGGTACCTTCTAAGTCAGTACCTTCTACTCCCACAAAGCTGTGGACTGGGCAAAAGCCTAGTCTAAAATATGTTCGAATTTGGGATAGTCCAGCACATGTACTGAATGGGAACACATATAAGTTAGAATCTCGTACAGAATTACACTTGTTTGTAGGCTATCCAAGAGGAACGAAAGAAGGTCTATTTTATAGTCTTAAGGATCATAAGGTCATTGTTAGCACCAATGTCCGATTCTTAGAGGAAGACTATGTGATGAACCATAAACCCATGAGTAAAGTTGTTCTAAAAGAATTAAGAGAAGAGACACCTAATAGTTCAATGCCAACAGTACAAGAGGAGGAACCACAAGTAACTGTACAATATGTCATAAATGTTACACCATAACCCATAGTATTTCATCGTAGTGGGAGGGTTGTTATACAACCGGACAGATTTATGTTATTGGGAGAGTCCTCAGACTTTGTCCCTGAAGAACAAGACTATGATCCCTGCACCTATAATGAATCACTACAAGATAAATGTTGAATCGTGGCAAAAAGCAATAAAATCAAAAATAGAATCAATGGATTCCAATAAAGTCTGGGAACTTGTAGAACCACCTATTGGTATAAAAGCCATTGGATGCAAGTGGATCTATAAGAGAAAAAAAGGAACAAATGGCAAGGTTGGGACCTTTAAAGCACGACTTATTGCAAAAGGTTTTACTCATAAAGAGGGTATTGATTATAATGAAACCTTTTTGCCAGTATCCATGCTAAAGTCTATCCAGATTCTTTTATCTATTGCTCATCTTGATTTTGTTGGCAAATGTATGTCAAGACAGCTTTCCTTAATGGAAGTCTTGAAAAAAAATCTATATGAAGCAACAGGACGGGTTCATTGAAAAAGGCCAACAGCATCTTGTTTATAAGCTCAAGAAGTCCATTTATGGACTTAAGAAAGCTTCCAGATCTTGGAACATCTGTTTTGATCAGGTGATAAAATCCTACGGATTCGATCAATGTCCAGATGAATCTTGTGTGTACAAAAAGTGTGACAAAACATAGTAGTATTCCTAGTACTTTATGTGGATGGCGTATTGCTCATTAGAAACAATATGAAGGTGTTACCTAACGTAAGGGTATACTTATCCAAACAGTTTGATATTAAGTACTTGAAAGAAGCAGGTCACATCCTTAGGATCAAAGTTTTACGAGATCGGAAGAAAAGGATATTAGGCTTATCTCAATCGGCCTATATCAATACTATATTAAATCGTTTTAGCATGCAAAATTCTAAAAAATATTTTCTACCTTTTTGACATGGAATAGCTCTATCAAAGGAATAGTGTCCGAGGACACCTAAAGAAATAGAGAACATGAAAGCGGTTCCTTATGCTTCGGTAGTAGGAAGCTTAATGTATGCAATACTATGTACGAGACCAGACATCTACTTTGTCATAGGCATGGTTAGCAGATATCAGTCTAACCCAAGACAAGATCACTGTACTATGGTAAAGCATATTCTGAAGTACCTGAAAAGGACTAATATTATATGCTAGTTTACCAGGCAGATAATTTAGTACCCTTGGGGTATACAGACTCATATTTTCAGTCAGATAGGGATGCCATAAAATATATCCCAGGTTATGTTTTTACCTTGGGAGTGGAGCCATAGTATGGAGGAGCATCAAGTAAAAATGTATTATTGATTCCACCATGGAAGCCAAGTATGTAGCAGCCTCTGAGGCAGCCAAAGAAGCAGTTTGGCTCAGAACTTTCTATTGGACTTAGACGTGGTACCTAGTTTGCCTAAGACTATTATATTTTATTGTGATAATAGTGGTACAGTTACAAACTCGAAGGAACCACGAGCCCATAAGATAGGTAACCACGAGCCCATAAGATAGGTAAACATACTGAGCGTAAGTACCACCTGATACGAGATATCGTAAAAGAGTAGATGTTGTTATGACCAAGATAGTATCAGCAGACAACCTAGCCGATCCCTTTACAAAAGCTTACAGGCTAAGGCTTTTAATAGTATTGTTGAGGGAATGAGAGTCAGATGGATGGCCACATGACTTTAAGTATAAGTGAAAGATTTATAACCGTATACTAAAAAGCAATACTTTGAGTATAAGTGGAAGATTGTTAGGGTTATATACTTGTCACGCCCCAGAACCAGAAAACTGGAGAGCGGGGGCAGACATAGCAAGCTACGCAATCCCAAAGTACATTAATACTTTGAAATCACGTATAAGCTGTCAACACATGGGGGTTACTCTATAAGCCATCAGTCAATCCTATGGTTTAACAATCCTAGGTATCTCAATCACAGGCAATTATACAAGAGCAAAGAACACGATCATCATACATACAATAGTAAGGCGTCCCGAACCATATATACATGAATGCTCATGAAGCCAGTATCACAGAACTGATGACTAGCTAGAGTATTAGTCGTACATGATAAGGACTAGCTATAGTCTAGAATTCACATATCATGTTTATGCCCGCAGGCTACAATATCAAGGAAAATACCAAACACGAGCTAAACACGTGCTCGGGGCTAAACGTTACAAGAGAAGAATTTACATATCAGTGGAAGAATGAAGAAGAAACCCACTGAGGTACTCTGGTGCTCCGGCTAGTCACCGTCGAGTAGATGGTACGGTAGATCCTTCGGGCTCTTCTATCAGAACCTGGCCAAGCAAAACCAGTGGGGTCAGACCCCAAATAGCAAGTACCACAAAGGAGGCCGAACAATGAACTAAAACCAGCAATCATTAGCAATCAACAAGCAAATAAGTAAAGGAGGATCGGGATTTGTGCAGTACCAATGCACTCGTCCTGATCATAGGGAGATAGTAAGTAAATCATCATTTGACATAAAGTAAACTGGAGAACATGTTAAACAAATAGTGCTAGGCAATATACGAAGAGAGGACGAAGGTACTCTTCCGGAAGCCAGGTTGCAACCCTTAAACCAAACAAGGACCGGGGTTGTAACCCTTCGTCTGAACAGAATTTGGTTTCTTCTACCATTTATCGGCAAGATAAATATAAGAAATCAAGACATGTAACAATCTTGTACGGGATCAAGACAAGACAAGACAGATTGAGCCTCATCCAACAATCACGGCCAAGCAACAAGTACGGCTTGCTACTTTAACTAACTAGGGTTCACAGGCCTAGTTTCTAGCAAGATGCACTGAGAATTCCAAGTCCGGTTACCTGTTTGTTACTACCTGAGTGATCCCAGCGGAAAAGGAAAGATAGCAGGATATAGCAGACACACTGTAGTAAGATACATGTGTCCTAAGGTACCACACTCGACGGCGGGCTGGAAGTGCGCTCATCTCGACGGATAACAACAAATCCCATGTATATATGTATAAGGTAATTGGAAAATTCTCTATGAACTATTTGATCAATCTAGTCATTAACCTAGCCAGATTCAGTATGAATCCCTTACCGTGGTACTCAGGGATCATGCCCTAGACATGATGCAAGACACAACCGGACTAGTAGTTTATACAAGCAAAATCATCCATGGTGTCCAGGCCAATGAATTGATTTGTCAAGTGTGCACCACGACGGGCCACTATCATTATCATTATTACTTATCAAGAGTGCGCCACGACGGGCCACTATCAAGCTGTCAGGGTACTTGTCAAGAGTGCACCACTATGGGTCACTATCGTGTCATGTGTAGCAGGTCAAGTTATCAGGTCAAGTTATCAAGTCAAGAGTGCACCACGGCGGGCCACTATCAAGCCATGTTCAATTATTATTCCAAACATAATAAATAATTCGGGATTATCAAGTTCATGAAAAAAGGCGTACATAGCATGAATGTATTAAAACAAATAAAAACATAAAATACATGACTTATGAGAGAGCCATGCGGCTCAGGCAAAATTGGCTCATACGGCAGGATAAATTAGGATACATGCGGCTAAGGAAAAGCAAGACCATGCGGCTCAGGTGGGACATGGAGCAGAGCTCATGCGGCTCAGGGTTGCTGGAAATCCATACAGCCAGGAAGGACTGGGAGCGCATGTGGCTGAAATGGGCTGAGTCTCATGCGGCCAGAAGGAATTAGGTCCTATGCGGCCCGCAGAGGAGAGGGTATATGCGGCTTAGGATTAATGAATCCCATGCGGCCAGGTCGGAGAGAGCACATGCGGCTCGAGGAAGAAGGACATATGCGGCAGGAAAGGATGGGGGCATGTGGCTGGGAATCGCTTGCCCCATGCGGCCAGCAGAAGGGAGCGCTTCATGCGGCTCGGAGAGGGAACTCTTATGCGGCCAGGTCGGGTCATGCGCCTATGCGGCCAGGAAATGAAGGGGGCGCTCATGCGGCTGAATCATGCTATGCGGCTAGAAAATCACATGCAGCCCTAAGTCCATGCGGCCAAGAATAAGACTTGTCACATAAAGCTATGCGGCTAAGTCCAGATAGTCTCATGCGGTCGGGTCATCATGCGGCTAAGTGGGAAGAGAATTTATGCGGCTTAAATGCAAGGATATTCATGCGACTGAGGGCGACTTGCCGCATGAATGTTCATGCGGCTAAGTACTGCCATGCGCCAGAGAACTGTTCTTCTTCTCCAAATTTCCGAGAAGAAGAACACCATGAACCCATGCCTTCCAAGCTGCATAACTCTATCATCCGGAGCCCAAATCCGAACTTCCATAAGTTAAAATGGGGTAGAACGAAATTCTCTACAACATGGAACCATCAAAACTTAGAAATAACAAGACTAAATAGATCAAAACCCAAGAAATCCGAAAGTGAAATAAACTTAGATCTACAAGAATCTAGCCATAGAAATTAAAAATGCTCAGTACTAAAAAGTGTTAGAATGCTGCAAAGAAGAGAATGGAACAAACGAAATCAAAATCGTCCAACATTCGGCAAGGTGTACTTGCCTCTCTCCAATGGCTAGGGTTTGGTGGAAATGAAATGAATGAGGGTGAATGAGGAGGGAGAGAGAAAAGATATAACAAGCCCAAGCAATCTCCACCATTCATTCCTCTCCACTCAATCTAAACCATACACCTCTCTCATAAAGAACCAAACTAAACCAAACCAAGTCAAAGTGGAACAGAACCAAATAAAACCAAGTCCAAGTTTAACTAAGTCATGAAAATCCTATATCTTGGAAAATTTTAAAATATCACGCAAACCGATAAATACGAAATACGGCTCAAATAAACACGTATCTGTATAAAATACCGATACAGTGAGACGGGTCTCACAACTCTCCACACCTTAGAAAAATTCCGTCCTGGGAATTTCCTGAGGCTAGTTGAGCAAGATAACAAAACAAAAGCTCCAGAAAACTCAACAATCTCAATAAATCAAGCATGACATATAAGTAAAATAAAATAATCAGTAATGTAAATAAATGCGTAGGCAGTAAATAAATACACAAGAACAAATACAATCATGATCAAGAAGGGCTGGAGGCATATGGATCAATATGTCTCCTGAGACAGTTGTGTAGAAACCAACGTCCTCGCTGGCCTAAGCTGTCTCCCAAAAGTGGATAAAAGTCAAGCCTCAAAGTAAGTCGATACCAATGACTTAGGTCAAGACATGACTCTACCCAGGACGTGTCATCGTTGCTGAAACAGATGTATGAACTTTATCTTCTGTCTCAAGATGCGAAGACAGAAGCGACTGGCTGATTGGGATGGACTGACATCTCTGCCTGCATGCTGAGACTGATCCTCCATAACTGGCATGGCTGAAGAATGCTGAGCCGTCCTCGACAAAACACGAACAAGATAATCAGAAGGATCAAGAACAGTACCCTTGAAAGTTGAAGGACACAAGATCAAATCATGGGAACAAGAATGATCAATGATCAAAACAGTTATCAAGTCAAGTATCAGAGAGAAAATAATTCGAAGGAGATCAATAAGGATAATCGTGATTGAGATATCTAAACCTGGTAACCCCCACAAATTTGAAAATCGAGACCTGCATGGGCCACCACTAAAACCATGTCACGCCCCAGAACCAGAAAACTGGAGAGCGGGGGCAGACATAGCCAGCTACGCAATCCTAAAGTACGTTAATACTTTGAAATCACGTATAAGCTGTCAAGACATGGGGTTACTCTACAAGCCATCAGTCAATCCTATGGTTTAATAATCCTAGGTATCTCAATCATAGGCAATTATACAAGAGCAAAGAACACGATCATCATACATACAATAGTAAGGCATCCTGAACCATATATACATGAATGATCATGAAGCCAGTATCACAGAACTGATGACTAGCTAGAGTATTAGTCGTACATGATAAGGACTAGCTATAGTCTAGAATACACATATCATATTTATGCCCGCAGGCTACAATATCAAGGAAATACCAAAACATGAGCTAAATACGTGCTCGGGGCTAAACGTTACAAGAGGAGAATTTACATATCAGTGGAAGAATGAAGAAGAAACCCACTGAGGCACTCTGGTGCTCCGACTAGTCACCGTCGAGTAGATGGTGCGGTAGATCCTTCGGGCTCTTCTATCAGAACCTGTCCATTGAAAACCAATGGGGTCAGACCACAAATAGCAAGTAGCACAAAGGAGGCCAAACTATGAACTAAAACCAGCAATCATTAGCAATCAACAAGCAAATAAGTAAAGGAGGATCGGGATTTGTGCAGTACCAATGCACTCGTCCCGATCATAGGGAGATAGTAAGTAAATCATCATTTGACATAAAGTAAACTGGAGAACATGTTAAATAAATAGAGCTAGAAAATATACGAAGAGAGGACGAAGGTACTGTTCCGGAAGCCAGGTTGCAACCCTTAAACCAAACAAGGACCGGGGTTGTAACCCTTCGTCTGAACAGAACTTGGTTTCTCCTACCATTTATCGGCAAGGTAAATATAAGAAATCAAGACATGTAACAATCTTGTACGGGATCAAGACAAGACTAGACAGATTGAGCCCTATCCAACAATCACGGCCAAGCAACAAGTACGGCTTGCTACTTTAACTACTAGGGTTATCATAGGCCTAGTTACTAGCAAGTTGTACTGACAATTCCAAGTCCGGTTACCTGTTTGTTACTACCTGAGTGATCCCAGCAAAAAATGGAAAAGATAGCAGGATATACAGACACACTGTAGTAAGATACATGTGTCCTAAGGTACCACACTCGACGGCGGACTAGAAGTGCGCTCATCTCGACGGATAGCAACAAATCCCATATATATATATATATAAGGTCGGGACCAAAGGGGCAACAGGTAACTGGAAAATTCTCCATAAACTATTTGATCAATCTAGTCATTAACCTAGCCAGATTCAGTATAAATCCTTGACCGTGGTACTCAGGGATCATGCCCTAGACATGATGCAAGACACAACCGGACTAGTAGTCTATACAAGCACAATCATACACGGTGTCCAGGCCAATGAATTGATTTGTCAAGAGTGCGCCACGACGGGCCACTATCAAGCATGTCAGGGTACTTGTCAAGAGTGCACCACTACGGGTCACTGTCGTGTCATGTGTAGCAGGTCAAGTTATCAGGTCAAGTTATCAAGTCAAGAGTGCACCACGGCGGGCCACTATCAAGCCATGTTCAATTATCATTCCAAACATAATAAATAATTTGGGATTATCAAGTTCATGACAAAAGGCGTACATAGCATGAATGTAATAAAACAAATAAAACATAAAATACAGGACTTATGAGAGAGCCATACGGCTCAGGCAAAATTGGCTCATACGGCAGGATAAATTAGGATACATGCGGCTCAGAAAAGCAAGACCATGCGGCTCAGGTGGGACAGGGAGCAGAGCTCATGCGGCTCAGGGTTGCTGGAAATCCATGAAGCCAGGAAGGACTGGGAGCGCATGTGGCTGAAATGGGCTGAGTCTCATACGGCCAGAAGGAATTGGGTCCTATGCGGCCCGCAGAAGAGAGGGTATATACGGCTCAGGATTAATGAATCCCATGCGGCCAGGTCGGGGAGAGCACATGCGGCTCAGAAAAGAAAGACATATGCGGCTGGAAAGGATGGGGTGCACGCGGCTGGGAATCGCTTGGCCCCATGCGGCCAGCGGAAGGGACGCTTCATGCGGCTCGGGAGGGAACTCTTATGCGGCCAGGTCGGGTCATGCGCCTATGCGGCCAGAAAATGAAGGGGGCGCTCATGCGGCTGAATCATGCTATGCGGCTAGAAAATCACATGCAGCCCTAAGTCCATACGGCCAAGAATAAGACTTGTCACATAAAGCTATACGACTAAGTCCAGATAGACTCATGCGGTCGGGTCATCATGCGGCTAAGTGGGGATAGAATTTATGCGGCTGAAATACAAGGATATTCATGCGGCTGAGGGCGACTTGCCGTATGAATGTTCATACGGCTAAGTACTGCCATTCGCCAGAGAACTGTTCTTCTTCTCCAAATTTTCGAAAAAAAGAATACCATGAACCCATGCCTTCCAAGCTACATAACTCTATCATCCGGGGCCCAAATCCGAACTTCCATAAGTCAAAATGGGGTAGAACGAAATTCTCTACAACATGAAACCATCAAAACTTAGAAATAACAAGACTAAATAGATCAAAACCCAAGAAATCTGAAAGTGAAATAACTAAGATCTACAAGAATCTAGCCATGGAAATTGAAAATGCTAAGTACTAAAAAGTGTTAGAATGCTGCAAGGAAGAGAATGGAACAAACGAAATCAAAATCGTCCAACATTCGGCAAGGTGTACTTGCCTCTCTCCAATGGCTAGGGTTTGGTGGAAATGAAATGAATGAGGGTGAATGAGGAGGAGAGAGAAAAGTGGCTTATATAACAAGCCCAAGCAATCTCCATCATTTATTCCTCTCCACTCAATCTAAACCATACACCTCTCTCATAAAGAACCAAACTAAACCAAACCAAGTCAAAGTGGAACCGAACCAAATAAAACCAAGTCCAAGTTTAACCAAGTCATGAAAATCCTATATCTTAGAAAATTTTAAAATATCACGCAAACCGATAAATACGAAATACGGCTCAAATAAATAGTGAGACGGGTCTCACAATACTAAAAGTATCACTTTTTTATTAACTATTTTTCTTATTATTTTTGAATGAGAATCATATGAAAAAATTAGCATTTTATATTTGTTATATGTTAATGCAAAGTGCCTGATATACTATATTGTAGATAATATGGTGTGTGGTGACACATAAAAGATCATATTATCAGTCCCTTATAGATATATAAATAGTTCACAACCTAGATGGATTTGGACAAACAGATGGTAAGGTTGTAGTGTAATATAGTATTAGTCTATCTTGACTATAGAATTATACTAGTACACTTTGTGTGTATTGAACAGGACCACTTGAGGTTGTTCTCTTTGTAGTGACTATATGAGAACAAATATCTCTGTTATTATGGATGCTTGTGCTCTTAATCCGGATATAATAACAGACATGTATATTGTGTGCATTACTTTGAAACATAAAGGAGTGAGATCCATAATGAGTCAATAACCTCTATGAATTGGGTAATAACATTATGTATGATGGGATGTTTATTATAAAATGAATTCATGTCCCGATGTATCAGATTAATGATGTCCCCTTAAGGAACTCATAAGGATTGTCATGTAAAATTGACAAATGGATTATATCTGATATGACAAATAAAGTTGAGTGTTACTACTTAAGGATAAAATATGTCGATCAATATAGTTGTCAGTAACTTATTTTGATTGACGGACATTCGATATCTTAACATGGGGGGACAAACAAGCATATAATAAGAAGGAGCCCATAAATGTAATTTAGGATTAGGAAGGTAGTACAACAATAGCTCTTCAGTGGACCGAGCTATTATTAACATGCCTGGGTTGTATGTTCGGGCTGAACACGGGATACCTAGACCCGTTAGACCTAAACCTAATTTTTCTCATGGTCCCTGCCGTTGCCTACATGTACCCTTTATTCTCCAACTGTTATATGAATCCTAAGAAGAGCATCTTTCTCTAATTTGCCCATCATGAGAGAGATAAAGGAGGATAATCGAGAGAAAAAAGGGTTGGAAGATTGTCGCCCACACGATGTCCAACCCGACGAAGGAATACGTGCAGAAGATCTTGGGGTCGCTGATTGCTTGAGGTTGTTAGGAACTGTCGTCTTCTTTTCATCGCAAGTATAATTCGTGATCGCTAATTTTTGCCTATGAAGGGTTAGAACATGTTTATATCTGTTTAACTTTCTATGATCAATACGCACACCAATCCATGGTCTTGGAAATCCTCAGTTCCATCATCTATACCATATCTATACCATGATAACATAATGCCATACTTGTGAGCCCCCTGAATTTTAGTGTTTATTTTAAATTTTTCTAAATAAATTATTTTTAATAAATATTTTTATTTAATTTTTTGACCATTAAATGTTCTTTTTCGTGACTTTAATTTTTGAAGCGCCAGGGATGTCAGTCTCTGAAAACTTCCTTTATGAGTTTTGTAGTTGGCAAGATTATCTTTTATTTTCATATATGATGTCCCACTCAAACTTGTTTTATTGTATTCATTCTGTATCGTATAACTTTCGAATCAATTTAGGCCAGTTGACAATTCCCACTTTTATTTATG
This sequence comes from Iris pallida, assembly GCA_029216955.1. Taxonomy (NCBI): domain Eukaryota; kingdom Viridiplantae; phylum Streptophyta; class Magnoliopsida; order Asparagales; family Iridaceae; genus Iris; species Iris pallida. The sequence continues at coordinate 441,838 of JANAVB010006391.1, read as the reverse complement.
ATTATCATATGCACATTGCCATGACTTTTAATTTAGGAGCACAAGATTAGTTATGTTCTCAAAACCAACTTCACATGCATGATCTAGTCAAGACATCCTACACCCATGACCTTCGTGTCCCACTCAGACACACCATCTTGTACTTTATTTTTATCGCACAACTTTCTGACACAAGACCCAATCTTAATTCATCCTACGGAGTCACATTTATTTTCGACATGAATTTGGGACACCATTTTGACCCAAACATGTCCACCCAAAATATGGACACGAATCACATTAAGCCTACTAAACACATGACCCTTTTGTACCATTCAATTTAGCCCCCCGCGTGCTACTTATTTACCTGTGATCATAAATGATCTAAATAATAGTCATGGTCGCACCAAGCCTAAACCTAGCCCAATCTAACCCAAGCCACATAACCCAAGGGCATGTGACCCCCTCCCCCAAATACTAATATTGATATATTTTTATTATATCCTTGCAGTATTGGGATCAAGGGCTTTCCATATGTAATAATATATATATAATTGTCAATGGGCTAAATCAATAATTAGATTACCCACTATTTTATCCATTTAAATACCTACTTAATTATTGACCTTATTATTATTAAAAATAAGAGTGACAGAACTATATAGTAACACAAGTATATAAGATTTGTCAATATGGATTAATATCACTGGCTTGACCCAATACCTAAAATTAATGAATTAATTTACTTTCCTTAAAAGACTCACTCATACATTTAACCTAATCCCCACACTCAATCCTAGCCATTGGTTTATCCTTCATTAATCTACCACACATTCCTACATGACACCCACTCACTCTTACACCCCTTGGCCAGCCCTAATCCACAAACCTCTCTCTCTTAGTTTTTGAAAAGATTCCAAATATCTCTCTCTCTATTTTATTACATTCACATCCACTCTTCATAACATCTTTCTCTCTCTCCTTCATACAAACACCACCCCACACACCAGCTGCATTTAGCCGAACTCTCCTCCTCCTTCACATTTTCCTTTCTCCTTCTCCTCCTTTCTTGCAAGAGCTCCCTCACCATCTCCATCCAGCCGAAACCATCACCCCCATCTCCATCACAGCTATCATCATCTTCTCTATCACCATCTCCTTCTCCTCCCGAGTTGCTCCAGCTACTGCTACTGCCGCGAGCAAGGCACGACCAGGCGTAGCCATGCCACGCACACGTGTGCAGGCACGCACAAGGAATCACAGCACAACAATCGTGCACATGCACACAAGTAGCAGCACGACACTACCACCTTGCAGCCACCGATGACCTTTCTGGCCAGCCACCGCCAGGCACGTGCAAGCAGTATTGCATAGGCGTCAGAGCAGCAGTGGCTGCAGCGCGGCAACGATTGTGCATCGCCGCTGTGACACCCCCTTGACTTGGGGACCACGGGCAACCCCCTGGGTGGTCATCGACTACCCCGATGCGTACAGTAGTCGATTCGTGCATGGACGAGATCCCGTCGACGCGCGCAAGAAATGACAAGTCAGAAGTGCGCTTTATCGCAGCAACTTTGTACGTGTTTTCTGGGCAATCCGACCATTGAATCGATGAACTCTTTGCTCCATTCCAATCTCGATATATACCCCTTCACTCATGTAAAGTTTCAACCGTTAATTGGATTGTTTGATAGATTAAAGCCGACCACAAAGTTGACCATTTAAATTGTGTTATTTTTGGACAATTTTGTGGAGCCAAATTTGTAGACTCGTATCTCCATTGTCGTAGCTCTGTTTTATGTGCTACCAGTTCCTGTGCACAGCTGGTATAACCATCTTGTTTCCCCTCAAGTTTTATTTCATTATGAGCTTGTTTGATTGGTTGAATTTGATGACAAAGTTGGTCGTCCGAATTCATAATTTTTAACTTGTAAAATTCTAATTTTGAACTCCGGACTCCGAATTCCAATTCTAACACCACTAGTGGACTTGTGGCATCGTTATGGCATAAATTCATATAAAGTCTGCGAGATTTGATGGACGTGGGCCCTAGCACCTATTTCGGTACAAAGCGGGCCCCATAGTCTGAGTCAACAGACCATTTTGAGATCGACTCATCGAAATCTGATTATGGATATCCCGTTGAGTTCATATCATCATTCTGGATTCATGGACATATAATTTGTTAGGTTTAGTGGACTTTTATCGTGACATATTTTTCGGTACAAAGTGGGTCCAACGACGGACATCATTTTAACCCGAAATTATCTTTTTTTGCCCCTGTATCCAAATTAGACTTATGGATAGGCTATCCTGGCTAATTGGACCATTCTGGACATATTGGTGACGTTTGTTTCATCATCTGACAACGTCTATAGATGTTTTCTTTATGTATCACTATTAGTTATAATTAATTCTTTTTATGGTCATATTTCGGAATTAGTGCAATAGAACTGAGATCAGTCGATTCCAGTAATCTCACATCGCTGAAATTGATAAGATGACCATGTGGATCTATTGATAAGATTGCTAATCTTACGGTTGATCATCTTATCTCGATTTGCATGTCGTAGGTTTCGATGTACGAATAACGAGGTACAACTTGATATTTTAATAATCTACAACTTACAATTCATATTATTATAGCTTATATATTTTTTTTAGCTTATTATTATTAGCTTATATATTATTAGCTTATATATACATTATATATATAATATATATATATATATATAAGCTTATTATTATTAGCTTATATATTATTAGCTTATATATATATATATATTTTTTTTTCTTTTTATTAGCTATATAATATATATATATATATTATATATATTTTTTTTTATATTTTATATATATAATATATATTATATTATATATATATATATATATATATATATATATATATATTCATATTATATATATAATGGTTTTGTAAAACTCTAAATGATTTTGGGTTTCTAATATTACCTAATATATTTTGTAAATAAAATTATAGTTTCTAAATATTATGAATGATTTGTAGATAGATATGTATTTGTAATTATTATTTTCCCTTAAATTGTAAGTCATAACTATTATAGTCTTCTCCTATTACTCATCTCTATTATCGTGCTAAGTCCTGATTCTAGACTTTTATATCAAACTAGGCTATTTGGACTATTCTGGACTCAGTGGGTAACTGTGCCATCATTTGAGACCATCTTGTGGAGATTAGCATCATACCTATTCCATGTCGACACATACGTGTCGTGCAAGCCGACTTCCAACTAAATTGAGGCGAGTACATCCTCTGATGGTTTTTATCGCTTTGATATCTACTATATCTGATTTAGTTATAGTTTTTACTTGATTCACGACACGAGGATACACAGACTAGTATACGTTGGATCCCGCCATGAGATGTTAATCCTGGTTTACCTGGTATATTGGTATATGTCTTTTCTTGACTATTGTCCTTGTACTTGTATAGACATCGATTTTAAAGAGATTTGCTACCCTCTTAAAAATTCCGTGTCGTAATGTGCTATTGTTAGATCTATTATACTACTCGGGGATGGAGAGTTATTAGGGGTTATGTGATTAATACCCCTCCTGTCACTTCCTGTGCATAGCTCCACCCTCACCATACGTAGGGTGTAGCCTGACCTGATACTACTGGAATAGCTTTCCATTTTGGCCGACCTGATCTCCAGGTTTACCTATGCTTGTTCTTGTGCGTAGCCAGTCAAATGGAACAACTAGATCTTGACCCAAGCCGATTACATAACACTCTAATATCTCAAGGTACCGTTTATATTTATAGTGTACATCAGATGTTCTGTACCGCTTTACATTCTACTATTTCATATCATGACATGATATTCAGTTCACTGGTACTGTTTTACTTCCTGTCTTGATATTTCATCTTGTATTCCATTATAACTGTCGCTTATAGTATTTGTCAATTTATTTTAACTGCTGTTAGTTTATGTACTCATTCCCATCTCGACTGGATAAGTTGACAAATTTAGAATTGTTATGCCCCATATTATTGGACTACAGGATGATGCTAGCTAAGGTGGATCTCGATATTCTTTCACCGTGAGTTTTCTTCCGAGAGTTCTAGGCCTGTTAGTTTGATTTAGTTTTTTCATTTTTTTGTCTCTGATACATCATCTGATCATTTATAGATTCTAGTTGTTCTAGTGATACTGTTATCTCTTCTTATGGATATCTTCTTAGATGTTTTTGATTGGAGTACATATTATTGTATAGATCATCTAGATGTTGTAGATATTTATTGGGTACTTGACAGTTCTACCACAGATACTGTGGCGTAGGCTGGGTGTGGCCCATGTACTCGTGCCCGAATATCCGGTGCGGGTCATGACAATACCCTATTCTACCATGGTATACCACATCATATCTATTCTATACCTTCCCACATGTATCCCCACTACCTTACTTCATCTCTCTCTCTCTGTCTCTCTCTCTATATTTTTTTCTGTCTGTCTCTCTCTCTATATATATATATATATATATATATACTTCAATGCCCACTTGTCCCCTCTTCCATTCTCCGGCAATGCTTTTACCTGGTGTAACATGCAAGAAGGCGCCCGCAGACAATACTTTCGTCTGGATCGTGTGCTGGTAGACAACTTGTGGGCCGACTTGGATCTCATCACAAACCTCTCTCACCTAAACACCACAGAATTGGACCATTCCCTTTTATTGATGGATCACAGCAACTCCACCCAGATCAAAAAACCTTTCCACTTCCTGAACTTGGAGCCACCACCCTCATTTCAGGAGCATCGTGGCCTCCGCGTGGAGATCGACCAGCAACCCTGACCCACTCGTCTGCGTAGCAGTCAAACTCAAAGCCCCAGGTGTAAGCCCCCTAAATTTCCAGGATTTATTTTCGAATTTCCTAAATGATTTATTCTCGATAATTCATTTTATTTTAAATTTGATCAGTAAATGCTCTTTACCGTGGCTTAGAATTCTACAGCATCAGGGATGCCAGTCTCTGAAAACTTTCTCTTAATGATTGTAGTAGACGAGATTATCTTCATGTTGATATATCGTGTCCCAGTCGAACTTGTCCCCTTGTGCTCCATTTACTTCGCGCAACTTTCAGGTCAATTTAGACCAATTTATCGTCTGTCGTAATTTGTGATTTAATTTCCAACTTAATTTTCGGGCCCGACATCGATCCAATCCAGTCGACCCAATATATGGCCCTGGCCTGTTTTGAGCCCACTATGCACGTGCCACTTGCGTGCCACCGATTTGATCTCTCTTGTGCTCCTATTCCATCAGTGATTTTAATTGGTTTAATTTATTATTTTAATTAAATCTTGGCCCCAAGCTTGTCCAAACTTGGCCCAACACCCAACCCAATTTGGTGTAACCCCTGTCATGACTGTCCATACAGCCCACTGATATTTTTCTCTCGTTCTTCTACTCAAAATATCTATTTCTCTTTTCTTGTATATATATACACACATATATATATATATATACATATAATATAAATACATATTATTTAATCTCTCTCTCTCTCACCCATCACCTCACTCTCTCTCCTTCTCTCTCACATCAGCAACACCACCCCACCATGTGGCCGAACCCCTCACCCCTCACTCTCTACTTTTCTCCTTCTCTCTCTAAATATCTATTGCTCTAAATATCTATATCTCTCTCTCTTTTAAATATTCCACTCTCTTTATACATAAATATATACACACACACAAATATACAACTCCTTCTCTCTCTTATTAACACACACACCACTCCCCTCTCCCAACAGCCGAACCATACCCCCCATTCCTTTCTTCTTCCTCACTCCATTATTTTCTTCCATTCAAACACCATTAACACCATTATCATCTTCACAACCACACCATCACCACCAACCCAAGCACTACCACAGTCGCCACCACCATCATCCCACTTATTCTCTTCCTCCTCCTCCCTCTCCAGCTATGCCGCTGCGCAGCGCCGTGCCGCCGCCGCCGTGGCCATGCCGCCGCCGCCGTGGCTGCGCCCGCCCCGCTGGCGTGCGCAGCAGCAGCAGTTGCATGAAGCAACGCGACAGCAGCTGTAGCAGCACCGGCGGTCGCGCTCGCCGACGGCCAACCACCGCCGCCGGCTACCTCCGATCGCCGTCGCCGTCGAGCCTTGGCCGTGCGCTGTCCGGTGTGCCACCCCCTGGCAGTGGGTCGCTTCCCGAGCCTCATATGAGGTCAATTTCGACTTCGAAATCGAAGTTTCGTCGACGCGCGCGAATGGTTAAGCCAGAATACGCGTCCCGAAACAACGACTTCGTGCGCATTTTTGGACAATCCAACCGTTGCATCGCCGCATTCTTTCCTCCATTACAATCTTGGTATATAGATCTTCACTGCCCTCAATTTTCGTCCGTTAATTTTATCGTTTGATACATCAAAATCGGCCACCAAGTTGACGTTTTAATTTGAACTATTTTTGGGCAGTTTCGTGGAGCCAACTTCGCGAGATCGTATCTTCATCGTCGCAGCTCCATCTGGTGCACCATCAGTTCCTGTGCACAGCTGGTATAACCCTCTTCCTGCCATTTCAGTTTCGTTTCATAGTGAGCACATTTGATTGGTTGAATTCGACGCCAAATTTGGCCGTCCGAATTCCTAATTTTTAACTTGTAAAATTCTGTTTTTGAACCCGGGACTCGATTCAATTTTTGACACCACCAGTAGACTCTTGGCGTTGTTCTGGCATGTTTTCATATAAAGTTTGTTAGATTTGGAGAACGTGGGCCCTGGCACGCATTTCGGTACAAAGCGGGCACCATCGTCCGGGTCAACGGACTTTTTGATGCCGTCTCATCGAAATCCAATTCTGGATATACTGTTGTGTTTATATCGTCATTCTAGACTCGTTAACATATAGTTTTAGGTTTTAGTGGACATTGTTTCTGGCATGCATTTCGGTGCAAGTCGGATACAATATCCGGGTCAACGGTCATTTTGAGTTCGGCTCATCGGAATCCATTCTGGATATACCATTGGATTCGTATCGTCATTCTGTATTCGTGAACATATAATTTGTTAGGTTTACTGGACTAGTACTCTTGCCATTTTTTGGTGCAAAGCGGGTTCGACACGGACACCGTTTTGACCCAGAATTACCTTTTTGCTCCTGTGTCCAAATTGGACTTATGGATAGGCTATCCTACCTGATTTGACCATTCTGGACACGTTGGTGATGTTTGTTTCACCATCCGACAACATCTGTAGGTTTACACCATATTATAATCTTTCTTCTTTGTTGTATTTTGAGATCCATTAATTCCAGTGATTTCACAACCACTGAAATTGAATGTGTTGACCCTGTAGATGTTTATAGGGACTAGCTTTGACCCTGTTTGACCATGGTTGACTACTTTGACTGAACGTCGAAGTCGAGTCAACATTTGACCTAGTTTAACCTAGAGTTAATCAGAGTTGACTAGAGTTGACCAGTTGACCAAAGTCAACTGTAAGTCAACCCTTGACCCAGTTTGACCTAGTTTGACTTGGTTTGAGTTCCTGTGACCTAGATTGACCTAGATTAATCATTTCTAACTGTTGAACCCTAATTAGCTTATATATATATCATCTTTAGGTCTGTGGCATCACTCTGAGCATCGACCCCATTTGACAGCTCAGGACCGCAGGCAAGTACATTCACTGATAGTTTTCATCGTCTTGATATTTGCTATATCTGATTCAGTTGTGTAATTTCTTACTCGATTTCCAGTCACGATAGTTCACGGACTAGTATACATTGGATCATGACATGAGATGTTGTTCCTGAATTTTCTTGGTATATATGTACATTTCCTGTCTTGTTCCCTGTACTTGTATAGACACCGATTCCTGAGAGGGAGTAGCTATCCTCTTAGGAATCCCGTGTCATGACGTGTCATGTCCAGGTCCATTATACTATTCGGGGATGGGAAATTATTAGAGGTTATGTGTCAAAGCCACCCTGTTACTATATTCTTTTGCTTGCGCCACTCTCACCTCACGTAGGTATAGCAGATTCCTCCGTGTGTTTGTTATCCAGGTTGGCCGACACGACCCTTTCCAGAGATTTTTTGTAATTGTCGGGCCAAGTGGATAACCTGTCCTATCACTTACCCAAAGCCGATCACATAACGCTCTAATAATTCAGGGCACATTTATATTTACTTTATCTTATCTTATATCTGCTCTGTTCTACATTCAGTACGTTCTTACCATGCTATAATTTTATTTACTCAGATGCTCTACATGCTCTTATTTTACCCTGATTGGAGACTAAGTTCTATTCGGGAGAAGGGTTACAACCCCAGTCCTTGTTTGGTTTAAGGGTTGTAACACAGCTTTCGAATGGTTCTCAAGTCGTCCTATATCTTTGTCTTGTATTTCATTATTCTGTCTCTTATAGAATTTGTCAATTCATATGGAACTGCTGTTAGTGTTTGTACTTGCTCTCATTTTCCTGACAGGATATCGTTGATAATATTTTAGGAGTTGTTATACCATTATTGGACTTCATGATGTTGCTAGCTGAGGTGGATCTCACTATTCTTCTATGTGAGTTGCCTCGTAGTTGTTCTTAGTTCATCTCTTATTTTTCCTTCTTTATTTTCCCGTCTTATGATTCCTTCTAGTAGTTCTAGTTGTTCTTGTGCCTTAGTTATCTTTCCTGTCTTATATTCTTTGGATGTTGGGTTGTGATCTAATACATTTGTAGTTGATGGACCTTCTAGATGTAGTGTATATTTATTGGGTACTAGACAGCGTTCTACCGCCGATACTGCGGCGTAGGCTGGGCGTGGCCCACGTATTCGTATCCGTATATCCGGGTGCAGATCGTGACACATTTTTAGTGGTGGCCCATGCTGGTCAGTCTTTGTAATTAATGCAAAGTCGTGGTAGTACTTGAGCTTTTCTAACTACTGCGAGCCTGCCCTAGGATTAAGGTTGAGTCATAGAATATTTTAGGAATTTGGTACTCAGTCATATATTAGGAACTCTTGGTAGATTCCTGGGATGACCCCTGAGAATCTTATTTCGAACTTTTCGAAACTTTTCCCATTTGTTCTTGCACGTCCTGATTTTTGAAACATCTGTCCGTTATCAACTTTATTCTTTCTTGGAATGAGTTTGTGGACCCCAGAGGGAAGGTATAAGTTGAACTTATCTATCTTCTAGGTTGAGATGAATATGATTTGCCAGTCTCATATCAGGTTGAGATTTTTATAGATTATATTCCAATAATTTCCTTTTATCTTGACATAGATAATACCTTTGGACATCTTCTGAGAATTTTCTCCTAAACCCTATCTCGGAATCTATTTCCGCTAGTTTCTATTTACTTATCTTTGATTCGTTGTTGAATTTTAATTCGTGATGTTTGTTGTTGACTTCGATTTTGATTTTGTTTGAAGATAAGTTTCTCTGGATTGAGTTAAGATATTCTGATAAACATATTTGATGAGGACGATGAGAATGATAAATGTCTACTTTATTTATGGAGTTTAGAATTTATCGCAATCATATTAGCTAGCCTGACAAGGACATGGAGCCTGATTTTGGATATACTATCCTAGTTATGGAATTTAGATTTTCTTGCAGCCATACCGGTTGGCGTGGTAAGGAATCTAGATGACATGATTATAGGGTGTATATATTAGTTATGGACTCTATCGTTATTTGCATCTATGCTTACTGGCGTGGCAAAAATTCTGGCAACATGATTTTGGATGGACGTGTATGGTTATCAGGTAATATCTTAAGTTGATTCACTTCTTTTACCAATTGAGCAAGATAATTCCTACCATTATTTCTTGTTTATCATTATTTTCTCTCCCATCGCATGATGATTTGTAACGCCCCAGTCCCAAAATACGTAGGATTAGGAACGTAGACATGCCAGCTTTATTCATACGAAGTATAATCCAATATATGGAAGCCTCATATAAATACATAAGTTGTAAAATGCAGTAGAACCATAACTAATCTCATCCACACAAAATAAATGAATAAAAGACGTCATATAAAGATAATGAATTGTCTTGATACAATATGTTGGACGGAGACAAATCTACTACCAACAAGTAAAGAAAAAATACATAAGAAAATATGAATTTGGCGAGCGAAGCGAAGACGATCCAAATGCAATCATACTCGAAGAAATAGTGATGATCACGACTAGAGCTAGAACACCTGCGAAAGACAATAGCACACACCTGGAGAGATAACCAGGTCCTCAGAGGGACGTAACAAGACACTAATATCATGCCATATAAACTGAATAAATATTGCTCAAATAAATAAGTAAATCGAATTATAACATGGTCCAATACGCACCTACTGAACGAGCGTACCATCCCCCCAACCAAACAAGGACAGGAGATGGTAAACTAATTCACGGCGACGTATCTTTCCATGTTATGAATCCAATATGGTATCCGGACCCCAACAAGGTTCAATACCTTCTCATCGAAGTAGTAAGTCACACCTACAACCAAACAAGGACAAGATGTGAGGAACTAATCCGCGACAAGTTATTGTTCCAAGCCACGGTCAGATACAAGTACATAAACCAAAAGTACTCGTACCTAACGGATAAAGGTGCCTAACCGGTCTAAGTGATATGTAGTTAAGAACAATCCTTCCTACGCATGGGCCCTGGCTAAATAGGATCGGCGTAGTCCCCTATTGGGCACCAGAGGCCCCATCAATAAGAGCATGACGTTCCGCAGAATCGTCAGTGGCCGTCAGTAATAATGGGTCATCAATCCCGTATCTCCAGCGAGAGTCCGGGTCACAAGGGAAAGTGTATTGTAGCCCATACGCTAAGGAATTGTTCTCCCCGCCCAATGTCTACTCTGTTGTATCCACAACAGTAACCTCTATAACCGCTAAGTCAAACTAGCATGCAACCTCTATTAGCGGTTATTCCTATCGCACGCCTTGTACGTACCGGTGGCCAGCCAATCACTCACTTTCGTGTCCTACATTCGACACACAACTTCGTGGTACAATGTGTCAAGGCCAATGAATGCAACACACAAGGTGGTCCCTTAAATCTAGGTTTAATTTGTAAGAAAATAATACACAGCAGGAAATATAAATAAACAGTAAGTTCTAACAGTTATGCCATGTATCACAGTTTATTTTGCATAAAGAAAATAAATAATGCATAAAATATGAGCTAAATAATTAAACAGCAAATGGCAAGGTGTCTTGCCTGAGGTCCTTGCTGGTGAAACCGACAATCCCGTTGGGTACAGAATAGTCACATGGCTACACAGGATAACTCAGACGATGTGACAAACTTCTAAAATAAAAACCAAAAATAAAATATTCTGGAAATTTTTTGGGAAAAATATATGATATGTATTTTTCTGTCAGTATTCCAAAACATCAAACGGATCGTGATTCTGATTCCTGATTCTCTCAGAATCTCAAAAACACTAAAACGTGTCAGATTTTGGACCACTGACACTCCACAAATTTTTTAGAAAATTAAGTTCCGAATTTATGAAAATACAATTTACATTCAGAAAATATACTCAATACGATTCCAACAAAAAAACTGGAGGTCAAAAGGAGTCCGGAGTTGGAAGATATGGTCATTCGAAGTTGCTACAACCTTTGAAAATTGAGGCTGAATTTATGACGAAAAAGAGAGAAATTTTGACAAGGATGGTTTGAAAGATGATTTGTGGTGAAAATAATATGGAGGAGTACCTGCCTATTTATAGGATGTGGGAATTCCCAATTAGATAAGAATTATGATTCCTTTAAACCCAATTTAGATATTTCCTAATTTAATTTAAAAGCAATCAAATCCAAATCCAAATCCAAATCCAAATCCAAATCTAATTTAAATCAAATCAAATCAAATTCTCTTAGTTTAAAATCAAATCAATTAAATCCAATTTAAATCTATTTAAATTTTTAGCTCAAAATCAAATGGGATAAATAAATTTCGAATATTTAACTATTTAAATAAATCCAAAAATCAAATCAAGATTTAAATGGCCACCATAACTTCCAAATATATTTTCAAAATACCAGTAATAATAATTTTGAAAATAATAAATATTTTTAAATATCTTTTGAATAATAAATCTCAAAAATTATATTTTTATTTAAATTAAACTAGCAAATATTTATGAAATATATGTATGCATGAATAATATTATTTTATTCCAAATAAAAGGCCTTTCATAAATAAAATCATAAATTTAGGAAATTTTGATAGCTAAATTAAATATTACATATATTATTTTGAAAGTATAAAAATAAAAAATGTTTTTCTCATATGTACGCTCGCACATATTCGCACTCGTCGAGCAACTATGAAAAATAAATTTTCGTGCGCGACGTACAATACGACTATGCGACGTACAATACAAAATTTTTAAATCAGTACCAAATTTAATATATAAAAATAGTAGAAATTTAGGAGTTTTACATGATTTTCTCATCTTACCGTCATTTCCTTTGCCTTGTTTAGCTATGTCTTGATTACACCAATCAACTATCTCGTATCTACTTCTGTCATCTATACTTTGAAATCTTTTTGAACTCTTGTATCTTTTTATCTTGGGAAAAGTCGAGGAAGTATCGTAATCATCTGTTTCGGAGTAGACGTTGGATCTTGTTAGTAGTCGAAGCAGAGCGAGATGATTATCCTGACTTCCTTCTACAATCCTACATTTAGGTTTTCTTCCATAACAGAAGAAATTCAATTCCTTATCCTTGAACTATTTCTTAAAATTCAATATCGTATGATTTTATCTTCTCTGATTTTGACCAGTCGATTTGATCGACTTGTTTTTCTTGCCAAAGAGTCTTGGTTGCTGACTAGACTCTAGATGACTTCAAATTCCTTTGTGACTTGGATTTTCATCCTTGGATGCTCGTGCCCAGCCTTCGTTGATCTTATTCTCCATCTTGCCCAAATTTTGATTTACTCGAACGTTGATCAATTTGATCGTGTTGAGACAAATTTCTTTATCGTGGATGGATTTCAATGCTATTAACCCTCGTGCATTGACTTTAATTTTGATCATGTTTGGATTTTGAACAATCATGTCTAAACTTTTTCGACCTTGATTTCATTTCCTGATTACATCCAAATTCCTTATGATTAGTCTCGCCTAGATGATTTGGCGTGACTAAGACAACTTGGGATTTCCTTGACCGTGATTTAACGATCATAACTATATATTTTATCTTGCCTCAAACTCGTGCCTAAAATTTTTGACTTTCAATCACGACTAACTAGTGTAACTACGAAATTAGTCGTGTTAGAATTAAACAAGTTTGACTTTCTACCGTGCCTAATTGACTTGGGTTCCTTCCCAAATTGTGCTTTTAAGACTTTGATTTTGAATTCATGATTATTCGTCATTCACAACTGAACTTGGATCTTGATCGTGCTGACGTGACCTGTAATCTGATTTTCCATCAAACCTGACCATCAATCGTGCTATACTCAAAATTTTCTCTCCATTTGCTTCTCTTAGCCTTGTTTTAGATCAGACTATTTGACTTTGATTTTCATGATCTTGATAATCTTAACCCTCAAATTGTGCTAAAAATCTTGAACCCTAATCGACTGTGTCAAAATTGATCTCCTTCGTACTTGAATTTTGATTCTCTAATCACTCGTGCTCAAGTTTCATTCCTGGTCATGACTAGATTTTCGATTTTCCTCGTTCTATTACAAATCGTTCCTATGTGGTTAATCATCACAAATTTTTAACGCGTCTGAGTCTTGATTTTACTCATGACCAGATGGTTAATCCTTGATCAATGTTTGTGCTAAACATATGATTATTCCTAACAATGCCCAATCACGTCATTTTCATCTTGATCGTGCCTACGTATAACCCTAAATCTAATTTCATCGAGCTGAAATCCTGTTAATCAAATTTTTGACTTGATTGTAATCGGACGAAGCTCATGTTTTGATTTCATTATCATCTAAATCGTGCCGAGTGAACTTAGACTATTTCCAATTTTAATCGGGTTCGAAATTGGAACGTATTTCATGATTTTATTAATCATATTCCTTAATCCTTGATCGGGCCTATAAGACCTTGACTTCGATTTTTGTTTGTGTCTGAAATTTTATCTCAACCATGCCAAACCTTATTTTGGTCATGGTTAGCTTTTAATCTTGATCGGGCCTGTACGACTTTCGGGTTGATTTCCATCAACCTAATGTTGGCCCAATTGTATCATATTTTTGAATATGGTTAATATGTTAAGTTTAGCATTTCTTTATCACTAATCTTCATACAATCGCTATAGCATTTCTACTTATACTTATATCTTTGGTGATATGCCCATTGGTTTACATCTTAGTGATATGAGCTTATCTATCTTAAATTTAATTGGGTTGCCAAAATCAAAACTATGTTTTTGATTGTGGTCATTCAATTAAGTTTAATCATTATGATATCACTAACATTTATGCCATCACCTTAGCACTTGTACTTAAACTTTGCATAGTCCTAATGTGCTTTAACTTATCATACTTGCTACTATGTATATTGCTTTGTTCGTCTAACATGTACATGCAGAAAAGCAATAAACAAGATCAATGTGGACATATACAATGAAGAAATCATGGTGGACCAAAGACGACGGATCCCACAAGATTTCTCTGAACCACCCGACGACATCTCTGGAGCCACGCACCGGGGTTCCGCTGCCCGGTCAGCGGAGGCCAAGGGAAAAAGCCAGCACCTATCAAAGGAAGCCAAGCCGTGCCATCATTATTTCAAGACTCTGAAGAAGCCTACATCTGCCTAAGTATATCTGGAGTCTGTAATGAGTCCTAGGAATAATTGTAAACACAGAAATGGATGACAAAATCGAAAGCTAGGACAGAAATAAGTCCAGGATCATTTTTGGTGGAAAACGGCATACCGACGGTATACCGGTGTATACCGACGGTATACCGGTTTTTGTTCACAGAAAGTTTCTGTTTACAAAACCGGCATACCGACGGTATACCGGTCCATACCGACGGTATACCGCTTCCGAAACGTTGAAATTCCAACGGTCGGATTTCCAGCCGTTAATGATCCCAATGGCTATATTTTTAGCCGTTGCAATCCCAGACCGGTATACCGCCGGTATGCCGGATCATACCGGCTGTATGCCGGTTCGTGGACAGAAAAGTTGCCTTGAGCTCTTTTCAATGCTTTGGTTATAAATAGCCTTGAACCCCTTCATTCAAGGTTGATGCTTTGAGCCTAAAAATTTCTAAACCACCAAAGCCTATCCACAAACAACTCTACAAAGCTTTCATTTGCCATCCACAAATTGTGTTAGAGTTATTGAGTTGAAAAGTGAGATCTTCATCTTATTGTATAAGGAGATCAAAACCTATTGTGAAAGGTTGAAGTTAGAGAGTCTTCGTATCCAAACTCTCGGTTGAAGTTGGGGAGTCTTCATATCCAAACTCTCGGTTGAAGTCGGAGAGCTCTTCGGATTAAAGCTCTTGTGTAAGAAGTTGGCGAGTTCTTCGGATCCAAACTCGTGTGTAACTATTTGCTTAAATAGTGGATTAAAGCCGGAGAGAGTTTCGGGACTGGACTGCCTCTTAGGAGGATACCAGGATATATCGGGTGTCGGTATTGTGTTTGCTTCTTCTCTTGCACTTATATTTTTAAATTGCCAATTAGCTTGTGCTAAGTGCTTGTTTAGTTAGCTTGACCCTATTCACCCCCCTCTAGGGTTCCTACACCTAAGTCCTATGGATCACCCCGTACTTGAACTTCATGTATATCTTCTATTCTCCTAATCGTCTCTAAAATCGTGCCCCAATGACTTGACTTATTTCTGAATCATGCACATATGGTTTTGTTCATATCATGATTCTATCGTGCCAAAATCCCTCATCGTGTCTGAATAATTTTGAATTAATTTTCTTGATCGTGCAAAACTCATTATTCTTTGATCGTGCCTAAAATATTGCCTAAATCTTCTATCATGTTTTAACCCTACTACCAACCTTTAATTTCGAAGACAAAATTTTTATAAGGTGGGTAGGATGTAAGCCCCCTGAATTTTCGGGATTTATTTTCGAATTTCCTAAATGATTTATTTTCGATAATTTATTTTATTTAATTAATTTTGATCATTAAATGCTTTTTACCGTAACTTGGAATTCTAGAGCATCAAGGACGAGATTATCTTCATGTTGATATATCGTGTCCCACTCGAATTTGTTCCCTTGTGTTCTATTTACTTCGCGCAACTTTCAAGTCAATTTAGACCAATTTATCGTCTGTCGTAATTTGTGATTTAATTTCCAACTTAATTTCTGGGCCCGACATCGGTCCAATCCAGTCGACCCAATATATGGCCCTGGCCTGTTTTGAGCCCACTATGCACATGCCACTTGCGTGCCACCGATTTGATCTCTCTTGTGCTCCCATTCCATCCGTGATTTAATTGGTTTAATTTATTATTTTAATTAAATCTTGGCCCCTTGTCCAAACTTGGCCCAACACCCAACCCAATTTGGTGTAACCCCTGTGCCCATACACCCCACTGATATTTTCCTCTCTTTTCCCTACTCAATATATCTATTTCTCTTTTCTTGTATATATATACACATATCTATATATACATATAACATAAATACATATATATTTAATCTCTCTCTCTCTCCTCTCATCCATCACCTCACTCTCTCTCATTCCCTCTCACATCAGCAACACCACCCCACCATGTGGCCTCACCCTCACCCCTCTCTCTACTTTTCTCATTCTCTCTCTCTAAATATCTCTCTCTCTAAATATCTATATCTCTCTCTAAATATCCCACTCCCTTTATATAAATATATACACACACACACACAAATATACAACTCCTTCTCTCTCTCTCACTTATTAACACACACACCACTCCCCTCTCCCATCAGCCGAACCATACCCCCCATTCCTTTCTTCTTCCTCACTCCATTATTTTCTGCCATTCAAACACCATTAACCCATTACCATCTTCACAACCACACCATCACCACCAACCCAAGCAACACCACAGTCGCCACCACCATCATCCCACTTCTTCTTCTCCTCCTCCTCCTCTCTAGCCGTGCCGTCGCCGCAGCACCGCGCTGCCGCCGCCGTGGCCGCACCGCCGCCACCCTGGACGTGCCACCGCCACCCTGGCCGCGTCGCCGCCACCCTGGCGCACGCTTCAACAGCAGTCGCGAAGCAACGCGGCAGCAGCAGCAAACAACAGCTGTAGTAGCGCCGGCGGTCGCGCTCGTCGACGGCCAACCACCGCCGCCAGCCGCCTCCGATCGCTGTCGCCGCTGCGCCTTGGCCGCGCACATCCCGTCGTGCCACCCACCTGGCAGTGGTTCGCCTCTCCGAGCCTCACAGGAGGTCGATTTCGACTTCGAAATCGAAGTTCTGTCGACGCGCGCGAATGGTTAAGCCAGAATACGTATCCTAAAACAGCGACTTCGTGCGTATTTTCTGGACAATCCAACCGTTGGATCGCCTCATTCCTTTCTCCATTACAATCTCAGTATATAGCTCTTCACTCCCCTCAATTTTGTTCGTTAATTTTATCGTTTGATACATCAAAACCGGCCACCAAGTTGACGTTTTAATTTGAACTATTTTGGGCAGTTTCGTGGAGCCAACTTCGCAAGATCGTATCTTCATCGTCGCAGCTCCATCTAGTGCACCGCCAGCTCCTATACACAACTGGTATAACCCTCTTCCTGCCATTTCAGTTTTGTTTCATTGTGAGCACGTTTGATTGGTTGAATTCGACGCCAAAGTTGGCCATCCGAATTCCTAATTTCTAACTTGTAAAATTCTATTTTTGAACCCGGGCCTCCGAATTCAATTTCTGACACCACCAGTAGACACTTGGCGTCGTTCTGGCATGTTTTCATATAAAGTTTGTTAGATTTGGAGGACGTGGGACCTGACACGTATTTCAGTGCAAAGCGGGCCCCACAGTCCGGATCAACGAAACTTTTTGACGCCGGCTCATCGGAATCCAATTCTGGATATCCCGTTGGGTTCATGTCGTCATTCTGGACTCTTTGTCATATAATTTTCTAGGTTTTAGTAGACATTGGTTCCGGCACGCATTTCGGTGCAAGTCGGATACCAATATCCGGGTCAACGGTCATTTTGAGTTCGGCTCATCGAAATCCAATTATGGATATACCATTGGGTTCGTATCGTCATTCTGGATTCGTGGACATATAATTTGTTAGGTTTAGTGGACTAGTATTTTGCATATTTTTTGGTACAAAGCGGGTCCGACACGGACACCGTTTTGACCCGAAATTACCTTTTTGCCCCTGTGTCCAAATTGGACTTATGGATAGGCTATCCTAGCTGATTTGACATATTCTGGACACATTGGTAATGTTTGTTTCACCATCCGACAAAATCTGTAGGTTTTTACCTTATTATTAAATCTTTCTTCTATGTTGTATTTTGAGATCCATCAATTCCAGTGATTTCATAACCACTGAAATTGAATGTGTTGACCCTGTAGATGTTTATAGGGACTACCTTTGACCCTGTTTGACCATGGTTGACTACTTTGACTGAACGTTGAATTCGAGTCAACATTTGACCTAGTTTAACCTAGAGTTGACCAGAGTTGACTAGACTTGACCAGTTGACCAAAGTCAACTGTAAGTCAACCCTTGACCCAGCTTGACCTAGTTTGACTTGATTTGACTTCCTGTGACCTAGATTGACCTAGATTAGTCATGTCAAACATTGTTGAACCCTATTTAGCATATATATATATATATATCTTATTTAGGTCTGTGGCATCACTCTGAGCATCGACCCCATTTGACAGCTCAGGACCGCAGGCGAGTACATTCACGATAGTTTTCTTTGTCTTGATATCTGTTATATCTGATTCAGTTGTAGTGTCTTACTCGATTTCCAGTCACGATAGTTCACGGACTAGTATACATTGGATCATGACATGAGATATTTCCTGAATTTTCTTGGTATATATGTACATTTCCTGTCTTGTTCCCTGTACTTGTATAGACACCGATTCCTGAGAGGGAGAGCTATCCTCTTAGGGAATCCCGTGTCATGACGTGTCATGTCCAGGTCTGTTATACTATTCGGGGATGAGGAATTATTAGGGGTTATGTGATCAAGCCACCATGTTACTATATTCTTATGCTTGTGCCACTCTCACCTCACGTAGTGTGTAGGATATTCCTCTGTGTGCTTGTTATCCAGGTTGGCTGGCTTGACCCTTTTCAGAGATTTTCTTGTGATTGTCGGGCCAAGTGGATAACCTGGCCTGTCACTTACCCAAAGCCGATTACAATCTAATAATTCATGACATATTTATATTTACTTTATCTTATCTTATATCCTGCTCTGTTCTACATTCAGTACGTTCTCACCTTGCTATGATATTTTATTTACTCATTCTCTACATGCCCTTATGCTATACCCTGATTGGAGACTAAGTTCTGTTTGGGAGAATGGTTACAACTTCGGTCCTTGTTTGGTTTAAGGGTTGTAACTCAGCTTTCGAATGGTTCTCAAGTCGTCCTATATCTTTGTCTTGTATTTTATTATACTGTCTCTTATAGAATTTGTCAATTCATATGGAACTGCTGTTAGTGTTTGTACTTGCTCATTTCCTGACAGGATACCGTTGATAATATTTTAGGTGTTGTTATACCATTATGGGACTTCATGATGTTGCTAGCTGAGGTGGATCTCACTATTCTTCTATGTGAGTTGCCTGGTAGTTGTTCTTAGTTCGTCTTGTTTTTCCTTCTTTATTTTCCTTTCTTATGATTCCTTCTAGTTTCTAGTTGTTCTTGTGCCTTAGTTATCTTTCATGTCTTATCTTCTTTAGATGTTGGGTTGTGATCGAGTACATTTGTAGTTCATGGACCTTCTAGATGTAGTGTATATTTATTGGGTAATATGAAGAACAAATAGGCAACTCTAGAGAGGGATGAATAGAGTTTATGACTAATGTCCAATTAAAATTTAAACTCTTTCACCAACAGTAAATAATCAGAGTAAATGCGGAAATAGTAAAGAGCGAGAAAGCGTACGCAACACAGCCAATTTTAACCTGGTTTCCCTCGTGGAGGACTAGTCCAGGCCTGAGAACTCTAGCTCAGGATTAAATCCATTATTTGTGAAATAGTAGTTACACCTCGTGCCTTTTCTTCAGAAGAGCACGTCAACTTCTTACAGAGATCGCAGTGACAATGCTTAGAATTTTCCAAGCGACTTCTTGAACTCTTGCACAAACTCCGAACTGAAAGTATTAAGCACTTTGAGGCTTAGAGAGCTTGTGGCTAGTAGATGAGAAGGGTATTGCTTGTATAAGGCTTTATAAGAAGAGAAAGAGAAGATTGGATGAATGAAAATGAGAGAATTCATGGCCTATTTATAGGATACCAGATAGGCAGAATTCGGCCAGAATTCTGGGTCAAATATTTAAAAATTTGGCCGTTGGACAACTTACATCCAACCAACCCTAAAAATTAGGGTCCTGGATTTTAGGAGCAGAGTTCGGCCCAAACTCTGTATGGAG
The DNA here is from genome assembly GCA_029216955.1 of Iris pallida. Lineage (NCBI taxonomy): Eukaryota > Viridiplantae > Streptophyta > Magnoliopsida > Asparagales > Iridaceae > Iris > Iris pallida. Next base: position 421,256 of record JANAVB010006391.1, on the reverse strand, counting down.
GCAGAGTTCGGCCGGAACTCTTTCTCCAGAGCACAGAACTGGTCCAATAGGTAAATGGGCTTATTTGGATATTTGTGGAGCTTTTGATTTGAGACATGGGTATAGGTTAAGTCTCAAATTGCTCAGTACAACTCAGTTTACATATGTCTAGACTCAATAAAATATAAATACAGACTTAACACATTTAACATAGCAGGTGCGAGCTGTCGTCCGTCTTGTACTGAGTTCAGTCTTCATGTGTCGTATTGAAATATTACAAGTATCATGTCGTCAATTGTATCAATATTTGGTTGACTGTGATTTTATGTCAACAATCTCCCCCATATTGATAATTGACAAAATAATATTTGTATATTCAATATTCATACCTGGACACATTAAAGAGCAGTAGCGGAGCTCCCCGTAATCAGTGCAGAGCTATCAGTAGCTCCCCCGTAAACATTGCTCTGTTCCTGTTGTCCTGATGCAAACATTCTTTCCCAAAGCACATATACACAATGATATGATGATGAATATAGCAATATATTTCTTCCCCTTTTGGCATTTATCAAACAACCAGAAATGACTGGCAAGCACAACATAATAATAAACTGCATAAACTGATAAACGGCAGAATAAAATGTCTCAAGAGTCACATAAAAAGTTCTAATACAACCAAAGAGCAGAATAAAAGCAACTACACCAACTAAAAATGCAGAAAAACAAAATAACTACGATCCTCAGCAGCAGCAGCAAGTAGAAATCCACACCATCAT
>JANAVB010006391.1:252500-420488 GCA_029216955.1 Iris pallida | reverse complement strand
TTTTGATCAGGTGATAAAATCCTACGGATTCGATCAATGTCCAGATGAATCTTGTGTGTACAAAAAGTGTGACAAAACATAGTAGTATTCCTAGTACTTTATGTGGATGGCGTATTGCTCATTAGAAACAATATGAAGGTGTTACCTAACGTAAGGGTATACTTATCCAAACAGTTTGATATTAAGTACTTGAAAGAAGCAGGTCACATCCTTAGGATCAAAGTTTTACGAGATCGGAAGAAAAGGATATTAGGCTTATCTCAATCGGCCTATATCAATACTATATTAAATCGTTTTAGCATGCAAAATTCTAAAAAATATTTTCTACCTTTTTGACATGGAATAGCTCTATCAAAGGAATAGTGTCCGAGGACACCTAAAGAAATAGAGAACATGAAAGCGGTTCCTTATGCTTCGGTAGTAGGAAGCTTAATGTATGCAATACTATGTACGAGACCAGACATCTACTTTGTCATAGGCATGGTTAGCAGATATCAGTCTAACCCAAGACAAGATCACTGTACTATGGTAAAGCATATTCTGAAGTACCTGAAAAGGACTAATATTATATGCTAGTTTACCAGGCAGATAATTTAGTACCCTTGGGGTATACAGACTCATATTTTCAGTCAGATAGGGATGCCATAAAATATATCCCAGGTTATGTTTTTACCTTGGGAGTGGAGCCATAGTATGGAGGAGCATCAAGTAAAAATGTATTATTGATTCCACCATGGAAGCCAAGTATGTAGCAGCCTCTGAGGCAGCCAAAGAAGCAGTTTGGCTCAGAACTTTCTATTGGACTTAGACGTGGTACCTAGTTTGCCTAAGACTATTATATTTTATTGTGATAATAGTGGTACAGTTACAAACTCGAAGGAACCACGAGCCCATAAGATAGGTAACCACGAGCCCATAAGATAGGTAAACATACTGAGCGTAAGTACCACCTGATACGAGATATCGTAAAAGAGTAGATGTTGTTATGACCAAGATAGTATCAGCAGACAACCTAGCCGATCCCTTTACAAAAGCTTACAGGCTAAGGCTTTTAATAGTATTGTTGAGGGAATGAGAGTCAGATGGATGGCCACATGACTTTAAGTATAAGTGAAAGATTTATAACCGTATACTAAAAAGCAATACTTTGAGTATAAGTGGAAGATTGTTAGGGTTATATACTTGTCACGCCCCAGAACCAGAAAACTGGAGAGCGGGGGCAGACATAGCAAGCTACGCAATCCCAAAGTACATTAATACTTTGAAATCACGTATAAGCTGTCAACACATGGGGGTTACTCTATAAGCCATCAGTCAATCCTATGGTTTAACAATCCTAGGTATCTCAATCACAGGCAATTATACAAGAGCAAAGAACACGATCATCATACATACAATAGTAAGGCGTCCCGAACCATATATACATGAATGCTCATGAAGCCAGTATCACAGAACTGATGACTAGCTAGAGTATTAGTCGTACATGATAAGGACTAGCTATAGTCTAGAATTCACATATCATGTTTATGCCCGCAGGCTACAATATCAAGGAAAATACCAAACACGAGCTAAACACGTGCTCGGGGCTAAACGTTACAAGAGAAGAATTTACATATCAGTGGAAGAATGAAGAAGAAACCCACTGAGGTACTCTGGTGCTCCGGCTAGTCACCGTCGAGTAGATGGTACGGTAGATCCTTCGGGCTCTTCTATCAGAACCTGGCCAAGCAAAACCAGTGGGGTCAGACCCCAAATAGCAAGTACCACAAAGGAGGCCGAACAATGAACTAAAACCAGCAATCATTAGCAATCAACAAGCAAATAAGTAAAGGAGGATCGGGATTTGTGCAGTACCAATGCACTCGTCCTGATCATAGGGAGATAGTAAGTAAATCATCATTTGACATAAAGTAAACTGGAGAACATGTTAAACAAATAGTGCTAGGCAATATACGAAGAGAGGACGAAGGTACTCTTCCGGAAGCCAGGTTGCAACCCTTAAACCAAACAAGGACCGGGGTTGTAACCCTTCGTCTGAACAGAATTTGGTTTCTTCTACCATTTATCGGCAAGATAAATATAAGAAATCAAGACATGTAACAATCTTGTACGGGATCAAGACAAGACAAGACAGATTGAGCCTCATCCAACAATCACGGCCAAGCAACAAGTACGGCTTGCTACTTTAACTAACTAGGGTTCACAGGCCTAGTTTCTAGCAAGATGCACTGAGAATTCCAAGTCCGGTTACCTGTTTGTTACTACCTGAGTGATCCCAGCGGAAAAGGAAAGATAGCAGGATATAGCAGACACACTGTAGTAAGATACATGTGTCCTAAGGTACCACACTCGACGGCGGGCTGGAAGTGCGCTCATCTCGACGGATAACAACAAATCCCATGTATATATGTATAAGGTAATTGGAAAATTCTCTATGAACTATTTGATCAATCTAGTCATTAACCTAGCCAGATTCAGTATGAATCCCTTACCGTGGTACTCAGGGATCATGCCCTAGACATGATGCAAGACACAACCGGACTAGTAGTTTATACAAGCAAAATCATCCATGGTGTCCAGGCCAATGAATTGATTTGTCAAGTGTGCACCACGACGGGCCACTATCATTATCATTATTACTTATCAAGAGTGCGCCACGACGGGCCACTATCAAGCTGTCAGGGTACTTGTCAAGAGTGCACCACTATGGGTCACTATCGTGTCATGTGTAGCAGGTCAAGTTATCAGGTCAAGTTATCAAGTCAAGAGTGCACCACGGCGGGCCACTATCAAGCCATGTTCAATTATTATTCCAAACATAATAAATAATTCGGGATTATCAAGTTCATGAAAAAAGGCGTACATAGCATGAATGTATTAAAACAAATAAAAACATAAAATACATGACTTATGAGAGAGCCATGCGGCTCAGGCAAAATTGGCTCATACGGCAGGATAAATTAGGATACATGCGGCTAAGGAAAAGCAAGACCATGCGGCTCAGGTGGGACATGGAGCAGAGCTCATGCGGCTCAGGGTTGCTGGAAATCCATACAGCCAGGAAGGACTGGGAGCGCATGTGGCTGAAATGGGCTGAGTCTCATGCGGCCAGAAGGAATTAGGTCCTATGCGGCCCGCAGAGGAGAGGGTATATGCGGCTTAGGATTAATGAATCCCATGCGGCCAGGTCGGAGAGAGCACATGCGGCTCGAGGAAGAAGGACATATGCGGCAGGAAAGGATGGGGGCATGTGGCTGGGAATCGCTTGCCCCATGCGGCCAGCAGAAGGGAGCGCTTCATGCGGCTCGGAGAGGGAACTCTTATGCGGCCAGGTCGGGTCATGCGCCTATGCGGCCAGGAAATGAAGGGGGCGCTCATGCGGCTGAATCATGCTATGCGGCTAGAAAATCACATGCAGCCCTAAGTCCATGCGGCCAAGAATAAGACTTGTCACATAAAGCTATGCGGCTAAGTCCAGATAGTCTCATGCGGTCGGGTCATCATGCGGCTAAGTGGGAAGAGAATTTATGCGGCTTAAATGCAAGGATATTCATGCGACTGAGGGCGACTTGCCGCATGAATGTTCATGCGGCTAAGTACTGCCATGCGCCAGAGAACTGTTCTTCTTCTCCAAATTTCCGAGAAGAAGAACACCATGAACCCATGCCTTCCAAGCTGCATAACTCTATCATCCGGAGCCCAAATCCGAACTTCCATAAGTTAAAATGGGGTAGAACGAAATTCTCTACAACATGGAACCATCAAAACTTAGAAATAACAAGACTAAATAGATCAAAACCCAAGAAATCCGAAAGTGAAATAAACTTAGATCTACAAGAATCTAGCCATAGAAATTAAAAATGCTCAGTACTAAAAAGTGTTAGAATGCTGCAAAGAAGAGAATGGAACAAACGAAATCAAAATCGTCCAACATTCGGCAAGGTGTACTTGCCTCTCTCCAATGGCTAGGGTTTGGTGGAAATGAAATGAATGAGGGTGAATGAGGAGGGAGAGAGAAAAGATATAACAAGCCCAAGCAATCTCCACCATTCATTCCTCTCCACTCAATCTAAACCATACACCTCTCTCATAAAGAACCAAACTAAACCAAACCAAGTCAAAGTGGAACAGAACCAAATAAAACCAAGTCCAAGTTTAACTAAGTCATGAAAATCCTATATCTTGGAAAATTTTAAAATATCACGCAAACCGATAAATACGAAATACGGCTCAAATAAACACGTATCTGTATAAAATACCGATACAGTGAGACGGGTCTCACAACTCTCCACACCTTAGAAAAATTCCGTCCTGGGAATTTCCTGAGGCTAGTTGAGCAAGATAACAAAACAAAAGCTCCAGAAAACTCAACAATCTCAATAAATCAAGCATGACATATAAGTAAAATAAAATAATCAGTAATGTAAATAAATGCGTAGGCAGTAAATAAATACACAAGAACAAATACAATCATGATCAAGAAGGGCTGGAGGCATATGGATCAATATGTCTCCTGAGACAGTTGTGTAGAAACCAACGTCCTCGCTGGCCTAAGCTGTCTCCCAAAAGTGGATAAAAGTCAAGCCTCAAAGTAAGTCGATACCAATGACTTAGGTCAAGACATGACTCTACCCAGGACGTGTCATCGTTGCTGAAACAGATGTATGAACTTTATCTTCTGTCTCAAGATGCGAAGACAGAAGCGACTGGCTGATTGGGATGGACTGACATCTCTGCCTGCATGCTGAGACTGATCCTCCATAACTGGCATGGCTGAAGAATGCTGAGCCGTCCTCGACAAAACACGAACAAGATAATCAGAAGGATCAAGAACAGTACCCTTGAAAGTTGAAGGACACAAGATCAAATCATGGGAACAAGAATGATCAATGATCAAAACAGTTATCAAGTCAAGTATCAGAGAGAAAATAATTCGAAGGAGATCAATAAGGATAATCGTGATTGAGATATCTAAACCTGGTAACCCCCACAAATTTGAAAATCGAGACCTGCATGGGCCACCACTAAAACCATGTCACGCCCCAGAACCAGAAAACTGGAGAGCGGGGGCAGACATAGCCAGCTACGCAATCCTAAAGTACGTTAATACTTTGAAATCACGTATAAGCTGTCAAGACATGGGGTTACTCTACAAGCCATCAGTCAATCCTATGGTTTAATAATCCTAGGTATCTCAATCATAGGCAATTATACAAGAGCAAAGAACACGATCATCATACATACAATAGTAAGGCATCCTGAACCATATATACATGAATGATCATGAAGCCAGTATCACAGAACTGATGACTAGCTAGAGTATTAGTCGTACATGATAAGGACTAGCTATAGTCTAGAATACACATATCATATTTATGCCCGCAGGCTACAATATCAAGGAAATACCAAAACATGAGCTAAATACGTGCTCGGGGCTAAACGTTACAAGAGGAGAATTTACATATCAGTGGAAGAATGAAGAAGAAACCCACTGAGGCACTCTGGTGCTCCGACTAGTCACCGTCGAGTAGATGGTGCGGTAGATCCTTCGGGCTCTTCTATCAGAACCTGTCCATTGAAAACCAATGGGGTCAGACCACAAATAGCAAGTAGCACAAAGGAGGCCAAACTATGAACTAAAACCAGCAATCATTAGCAATCAACAAGCAAATAAGTAAAGGAGGATCGGGATTTGTGCAGTACCAATGCACTCGTCCCGATCATAGGGAGATAGTAAGTAAATCATCATTTGACATAAAGTAAACTGGAGAACATGTTAAATAAATAGAGCTAGAAAATATACGAAGAGAGGACGAAGGTACTGTTCCGGAAGCCAGGTTGCAACCCTTAAACCAAACAAGGACCGGGGTTGTAACCCTTCGTCTGAACAGAACTTGGTTTCTCCTACCATTTATCGGCAAGGTAAATATAAGAAATCAAGACATGTAACAATCTTGTACGGGATCAAGACAAGACTAGACAGATTGAGCCCTATCCAACAATCACGGCCAAGCAACAAGTACGGCTTGCTACTTTAACTACTAGGGTTATCATAGGCCTAGTTACTAGCAAGTTGTACTGACAATTCCAAGTCCGGTTACCTGTTTGTTACTACCTGAGTGATCCCAGCAAAAAATGGAAAAGATAGCAGGATATACAGACACACTGTAGTAAGATACATGTGTCCTAAGGTACCACACTCGACGGCGGACTAGAAGTGCGCTCATCTCGACGGATAGCAACAAATCCCATATATATATATATATAAGGTCGGGACCAAAGGGGCAACAGGTAACTGGAAAATTCTCCATAAACTATTTGATCAATCTAGTCATTAACCTAGCCAGATTCAGTATAAATCCTTGACCGTGGTACTCAGGGATCATGCCCTAGACATGATGCAAGACACAACCGGACTAGTAGTCTATACAAGCACAATCATACACGGTGTCCAGGCCAATGAATTGATTTGTCAAGAGTGCGCCACGACGGGCCACTATCAAGCATGTCAGGGTACTTGTCAAGAGTGCACCACTACGGGTCACTGTCGTGTCATGTGTAGCAGGTCAAGTTATCAGGTCAAGTTATCAAGTCAAGAGTGCACCACGGCGGGCCACTATCAAGCCATGTTCAATTATCATTCCAAACATAATAAATAATTTGGGATTATCAAGTTCATGACAAAAGGCGTACATAGCATGAATGTAATAAAACAAATAAAACATAAAATACAGGACTTATGAGAGAGCCATACGGCTCAGGCAAAATTGGCTCATACGGCAGGATAAATTAGGATACATGCGGCTCAGAAAAGCAAGACCATGCGGCTCAGGTGGGACAGGGAGCAGAGCTCATGCGGCTCAGGGTTGCTGGAAATCCATGAAGCCAGGAAGGACTGGGAGCGCATGTGGCTGAAATGGGCTGAGTCTCATACGGCCAGAAGGAATTGGGTCCTATGCGGCCCGCAGAAGAGAGGGTATATACGGCTCAGGATTAATGAATCCCATGCGGCCAGGTCGGGGAGAGCACATGCGGCTCAGAAAAGAAAGACATATGCGGCTGGAAAGGATGGGGTGCACGCGGCTGGGAATCGCTTGGCCCCATGCGGCCAGCGGAAGGGACGCTTCATGCGGCTCGGGAGGGAACTCTTATGCGGCCAGGTCGGGTCATGCGCCTATGCGGCCAGAAAATGAAGGGGGCGCTCATGCGGCTGAATCATGCTATGCGGCTAGAAAATCACATGCAGCCCTAAGTCCATACGGCCAAGAATAAGACTTGTCACATAAAGCTATACGACTAAGTCCAGATAGACTCATGCGGTCGGGTCATCATGCGGCTAAGTGGGGATAGAATTTATGCGGCTGAAATACAAGGATATTCATGCGGCTGAGGGCGACTTGCCGTATGAATGTTCATACGGCTAAGTACTGCCATTCGCCAGAGAACTGTTCTTCTTCTCCAAATTTTCGAAAAAAAGAATACCATGAACCCATGCCTTCCAAGCTACATAACTCTATCATCCGGGGCCCAAATCCGAACTTCCATAAGTCAAAATGGGGTAGAACGAAATTCTCTACAACATGAAACCATCAAAACTTAGAAATAACAAGACTAAATAGATCAAAACCCAAGAAATCTGAAAGTGAAATAACTAAGATCTACAAGAATCTAGCCATGGAAATTGAAAATGCTAAGTACTAAAAAGTGTTAGAATGCTGCAAGGAAGAGAATGGAACAAACGAAATCAAAATCGTCCAACATTCGGCAAGGTGTACTTGCCTCTCTCCAATGGCTAGGGTTTGGTGGAAATGAAATGAATGAGGGTGAATGAGGAGGAGAGAGAAAAGTGGCTTATATAACAAGCCCAAGCAATCTCCATCATTTATTCCTCTCCACTCAATCTAAACCATACACCTCTCTCATAAAGAACCAAACTAAACCAAACCAAGTCAAAGTGGAACCGAACCAAATAAAACCAAGTCCAAGTTTAACCAAGTCATGAAAATCCTATATCTTAGAAAATTTTAAAATATCACGCAAACCGATAAATACGAAATACGGCTCAAATAAATAGTGAGACGGGTCTCACAATACTAAAAGTATCACTTTTTTATTAACTATTTTTCTTATTATTTTTGAATGAGAATCATATGAAAAAATTAGCATTTTATATTTGTTATATGTTAATGCAAAGTGCCTGATATACTATATTGTAGATAATATGGTGTGTGGTGACACATAAAAGATCATATTATCAGTCCCTTATAGATATATAAATAGTTCACAACCTAGATGGATTTGGACAAACAGATGGTAAGGTTGTAGTGTAATATAGTATTAGTCTATCTTGACTATAGAATTATACTAGTACACTTTGTGTGTATTGAACAGGACCACTTGAGGTTGTTCTCTTTGTAGTGACTATATGAGAACAAATATCTCTGTTATTATGGATGCTTGTGCTCTTAATCCGGATATAATAACAGACATGTATATTGTGTGCATTACTTTGAAACATAAAGGAGTGAGATCCATAATGAGTCAATAACCTCTATGAATTGGGTAATAACATTATGTATGATGGGATGTTTATTATAAAATGAATTCATGTCCCGATGTATCAGATTAATGATGTCCCCTTAAGGAACTCATAAGGATTGTCATGTAAAATTGACAAATGGATTATATCTGATATGACAAATAAAGTTGAGTGTTACTACTTAAGGATAAAATATGTCGATCAATATAGTTGTCAGTAACTTATTTTGATTGACGGACATTCGATATCTTAACATGGGGGGACAAACAAGCATATAATAAGAAGGAGCCCATAAATGTAATTTAGGATTAGGAAGGTAGTACAACAATAGCTCTTCAGTGGACCGAGCTATTATTAACATGCCTGGGTTGTATGTTCGGGCTGAACACGGGATACCTAGACCCGTTAGACCTAAACCTAATTTTTCTCATGGTCCCTGCCGTTGCCTACATGTACCCTTTATTCTCCAACTGTTATATGAATCCTAAGAAGAGCATCTTTCTCTAATTTGCCCATCATGAGAGAGATAAAGGAGGATAATCGAGAGAAAAAAGGGTTGGAAGATTGTCGCCCACACGATGTCCAACCCGACGAAGGAATACGTGCAGAAGATCTTGGGGTCGCTGATTGCTTGAGGTTGTTAGGAACTGTCGTCTTCTTTTCATCGCAAGTATAATTCGTGATCGCTAATTTTTGCCTATGAAGGGTTAGAACATGTTTATATCTGTTTAACTTTCTATGATCAATACGCACACCAATCCATGGTCTTGGAAATCCTCAGTTCCATCATCTATACCATATCTATACCATGATAACATAATGCCATACTTGTGAGCCCCCTGAATTTTAGTGTTTATTTTAAATTTTTCTAAATAAATTATTTTTAATAAATATTTTTATTTAATTTTTTGACCATTAAATGTTCTTTTTCGTGACTTTAATTTTTGAAGCGCCAGGGATGTCAGTCTCTGAAAACTTCCTTTATGAGTTTTGTAGTTGGCAAGATTATCTTTTATTTTCATATATGATGTCCCACTCAAACTTGTTTTATTGTATTCATTCTGTATCGTATAACTTTCGAATCAATTTAGGCCAGTTGACAATTCCCACTTTTATTTATGATTATCATATGCACATTGCCATGACTTTTAATTTAGGAGCACAAGATTAGTTATGTTCTCAAAACCAACTTCACATGCATGATCTAGTCAAGACATCCTACACCCATGACCTTCGTGTCCCACTCAGACACACCATCTTGTACTTTATTTTTATCGCACAACTTTCTGACACAAGACCCAATCTTAATTCATCCTACGGAGTCACATTTATTTTCGACATGAATTTGGGACACCATTTTGACCCAAACATGTCCACCCAAAATATGGACACGAATCACATTAAGCCTACTAAACACATGACCCTTTTGTACCATTCAATTTAGCCCCCCGCGTGCTACTTATTTACCTGTGATCATAAATGATCTAAATAATAGTCATGGTCGCACCAAGCCTAAACCTAGCCCAATCTAACCCAAGCCACATAACCCAAGGGCATGTGACCCCCTCCCCCAAATACTAATATTGATATATTTTTATTATATCCTTGCAGTATTGGGATCAAGGGCTTTCCATATGTAATAATATATATATAATTGTCAATGGGCTAAATCAATAATTAGATTACCCACTATTTTATCCATTTAAATACCTACTTAATTATTGACCTTATTATTATTAAAAATAAGAGTGACAGAACTATATAGTAACACAAGTATATAAGATTTGTCAATATGGATTAATATCACTGGCTTGACCCAATACCTAAAATTAATGAATTAATTTACTTTCCTTAAAAGACTCACTCATACATTTAACCTAATCCCCACACTCAATCCTAGCCATTGGTTTATCCTTCATTAATCTACCACACATTCCTACATGACACCCACTCACTCTTACACCCCTTGGCCAGCCCTAATCCACAAACCTCTCTCTCTTAGTTTTTGAAAAGATTCCAAATATCTCTCTCTCTATTTTATTACATTCACATCCACTCTTCATAACATCTTTCTCTCTCTCCTTCATACAAACACCACCCCACACACCAGCTGCATTTAGCCGAACTCTCCTCCTCCTTCACATTTTCCTTTCTCCTTCTCCTCCTTTCTTGCAAGAGCTCCCTCACCATCTCCATCCAGCCGAAACCATCACCCCCATCTCCATCACAGCTATCATCATCTTCTCTATCACCATCTCCTTCTCCTCCCGAGTTGCTCCAGCTACTGCTACTGCCGCGAGCAAGGCACGACCAGGCGTAGCCATGCCACGCACACGTGTGCAGGCACGCACAAGGAATCACAGCACAACAATCGTGCACATGCACACAAGTAGCAGCACGACACTACCACCTTGCAGCCACCGATGACCTTTCTGGCCAGCCACCGCCAGGCACGTGCAAGCAGTATTGCATAGGCGTCAGAGCAGCAGTGGCTGCAGCGCGGCAACGATTGTGCATCGCCGCTGTGACACCCCCTTGACTTGGGGACCACGGGCAACCCCCTGGGTGGTCATCGACTACCCCGATGCGTACAGTAGTCGATTCGTGCATGGACGAGATCCCGTCGACGCGCGCAAGAAATGACAAGTCAGAAGTGCGCTTTATCGCAGCAACTTTGTACGTGTTTTCTGGGCAATCCGACCATTGAATCGATGAACTCTTTGCTCCATTCCAATCTCGATATATACCCCTTCACTCATGTAAAGTTTCAACCGTTAATTGGATTGTTTGATAGATTAAAGCCGACCACAAAGTTGACCATTTAAATTGTGTTATTTTTGGACAATTTTGTGGAGCCAAATTTGTAGACTCGTATCTCCATTGTCGTAGCTCTGTTTTATGTGCTACCAGTTCCTGTGCACAGCTGGTATAACCATCTTGTTTCCCCTCAAGTTTTATTTCATTATGAGCTTGTTTGATTGGTTGAATTTGATGACAAAGTTGGTCGTCCGAATTCATAATTTTTAACTTGTAAAATTCTAATTTTGAACTCCGGACTCCGAATTCCAATTCTAACACCACTAGTGGACTTGTGGCATCGTTATGGCATAAATTCATATAAAGTCTGCGAGATTTGATGGACGTGGGCCCTAGCACCTATTTCGGTACAAAGCGGGCCCCATAGTCTGAGTCAACAGACCATTTTGAGATCGACTCATCGAAATCTGATTATGGATATCCCGTTGAGTTCATATCATCATTCTGGATTCATGGACATATAATTTGTTAGGTTTAGTGGACTTTTATCGTGACATATTTTTCGGTACAAAGTGGGTCCAACGACGGACATCATTTTAACCCGAAATTATCTTTTTTTGCCCCTGTATCCAAATTAGACTTATGGATAGGCTATCCTGGCTAATTGGACCATTCTGGACATATTGGTGACGTTTGTTTCATCATCTGACAACGTCTATAGATGTTTTCTTTATGTATCACTATTAGTTATAATTAATTCTTTTTATGGTCATATTTCGGAATTAGTGCAATAGAACTGAGATCAGTCGATTCCAGTAATCTCACATCGCTGAAATTGATAAGATGACCATGTGGATCTATTGATAAGATTGCTAATCTTACGGTTGATCATCTTATCTCGATTTGCATGTCGTAGGTTTCGATGTACGAATAACGAGGTACAACTTGATATTTTAATAATCTACAACTTACAATTCATATTATTATAGCTTATATATTTTTTTTAGCTTATTATTATTAGCTTATATATTATTAGCTTATATATACATTATATATATAATATATATATATATATATAAGCTTATTATTATTAGCTTATATATTATTAGCTTATATATATATATATATTTTTTTTTCTTTTTATTAGCTATATAATATATATATATATATTATATATATTTTTTTTTATATTTTATATATATAATATATATTATATTATATATATATATATATATATATATATATATATATATTCATATTATATATATAATGGTTTTGTAAAACTCTAAATGATTTTGGGTTTCTAATATTACCTAATATATTTTGTAAATAAAATTATAGTTTCTAAATATTATGAATGATTTGTAGATAGATATGTATTTGTAATTATTATTTTCCCTTAAATTGTAAGTCATAACTATTATAGTCTTCTCCTATTACTCATCTCTATTATCGTGCTAAGTCCTGATTCTAGACTTTTATATCAAACTAGGCTATTTGGACTATTCTGGACTCAGTGGGTAACTGTGCCATCATTTGAGACCATCTTGTGGAGATTAGCATCATACCTATTCCATGTCGACACATACGTGTCGTGCAAGCCGACTTCCAACTAAATTGAGGCGAGTACATCCTCTGATGGTTTTTATCGCTTTGATATCTACTATATCTGATTTAGTTATAGTTTTTACTTGATTCACGACACGAGGATACACAGACTAGTATACGTTGGATCCCGCCATGAGATGTTAATCCTGGTTTACCTGGTATATTGGTATATGTCTTTTCTTGACTATTGTCCTTGTACTTGTATAGACATCGATTTTAAAGAGATTTGCTACCCTCTTAAAAATTCCGTGTCGTAATGTGCTATTGTTAGATCTATTATACTACTCGGGGATGGAGAGTTATTAGGGGTTATGTGATTAATACCCCTCCTGTCACTTCCTGTGCATAGCTCCACCCTCACCATACGTAGGGTGTAGCCTGACCTGATACTACTGGAATAGCTTTCCATTTTGGCCGACCTGATCTCCAGGTTTACCTATGCTTGTTCTTGTGCGTAGCCAGTCAAATGGAACAACTAGATCTTGACCCAAGCCGATTACATAACACTCTAATATCTCAAGGTACCGTTTATATTTATAGTGTACATCAGATGTTCTGTACCGCTTTACATTCTACTATTTCATATCATGACATGATATTCAGTTCACTGGTACTGTTTTACTTCCTGTCTTGATATTTCATCTTGTATTCCATTATAACTGTCGCTTATAGTATTTGTCAATTTATTTTAACTGCTGTTAGTTTATGTACTCATTCCCATCTCGACTGGATAAGTTGACAAATTTAGAATTGTTATGCCCCATATTATTGGACTACAGGATGATGCTAGCTAAGGTGGATCTCGATATTCTTTCACCGTGAGTTTTCTTCCGAGAGTTCTAGGCCTGTTAGTTTGATTTAGTTTTTTCATTTTTTTGTCTCTGATACATCATCTGATCATTTATAGATTCTAGTTGTTCTAGTGATACTGTTATCTCTTCTTATGGATATCTTCTTAGATGTTTTTGATTGGAGTACATATTATTGTATAGATCATCTAGATGTTGTAGATATTTATTGGGTACTTGACAGTTCTACCACAGATACTGTGGCGTAGGCTGGGTGTGGCCCATGTACTCGTGCCCGAATATCCGGTGCGGGTCATGACAATACCCTATTCTACCATGGTATACCACATCATATCTATTCTATACCTTCCCACATGTATCCCCACTACCTTACTTCATCTCTCTCTCTCTGTCTCTCTCTCTATATTTTTTTCTGTCTGTCTCTCTCTCTATATATATATATATATATATATATACTTCAATGCCCACTTGTCCCCTCTTCCATTCTCCGGCAATGCTTTTACCTGGTGTAACATGCAAGAAGGCGCCCGCAGACAATACTTTCGTCTGGATCGTGTGCTGGTAGACAACTTGTGGGCCGACTTGGATCTCATCACAAACCTCTCTCACCTAAACACCACAGAATTGGACCATTCCCTTTTATTGATGGATCACAGCAACTCCACCCAGATCAAAAAACCTTTCCACTTCCTGAACTTGGAGCCACCACCCTCATTTCAGGAGCATCGTGGCCTCCGCGTGGAGATCGACCAGCAACCCTGACCCACTCGTCTGCGTAGCAGTCAAACTCAAAGCCCCAGGTGTAAGCCCCCTAAATTTCCAGGATTTATTTTCGAATTTCCTAAATGATTTATTCTCGATAATTCATTTTATTTTAAATTTGATCAGTAAATGCTCTTTACCGTGGCTTAGAATTCTACAGCATCAGGGATGCCAGTCTCTGAAAACTTTCTCTTAATGATTGTAGTAGACGAGATTATCTTCATGTTGATATATCGTGTCCCAGTCGAACTTGTCCCCTTGTGCTCCATTTACTTCGCGCAACTTTCAGGTCAATTTAGACCAATTTATCGTCTGTCGTAATTTGTGATTTAATTTCCAACTTAATTTTCGGGCCCGACATCGATCCAATCCAGTCGACCCAATATATGGCCCTGGCCTGTTTTGAGCCCACTATGCACGTGCCACTTGCGTGCCACCGATTTGATCTCTCTTGTGCTCCTATTCCATCAGTGATTTTAATTGGTTTAATTTATTATTTTAATTAAATCTTGGCCCCAAGCTTGTCCAAACTTGGCCCAACACCCAACCCAATTGGTGTAACCCCTGTCATGACTGTCCATACAGCCCACTGATATTTTTCTCTCGTTCTTCTACTCAAAATATCTATTTCTCTTTTCTTGTATATATATACACACATATATATATATATATACATATAATATAAATACATATATATTTAATCTCTCTCTCTCTTCTCACCCATCACCTCACTCTCTCTCCTTCTCTCTCACATCAGCAACACCACCCCACCATGTGGCCGAACCCCTCACCCCTCACTCTCTACTTTTCTCCTTCTCTCTCTATATATATCTATTGCTCTAAATATCTATATCTCTCTCTCTTTTTAAATATTCCACTCTCTTTATACATAAATATATACACACACACAAATATACAACTCCTTCTCTCTCTTATTAACACATACACACCACTCCCCCTCTCCCAACAGCCGAACCATACCCCCCATTCCTTTCTTCTTCCTCACTCCATTATTTTCTTCCATTCAAACACCATTAACACCATTATCATCTTCACAACCACACCATCACCACCAACCCAAGCACTACCACAGTCGCCACCACCATCATCCCACTTATTCTCTTCCTCCTCCTCCTCTCCAGCTATGCCGCTGCCGCAGCGCCGTGCCGCCGCCGCCGTGGCCATGCCGCCGCCGCCGTGGCTGCGCCGCCGCCGCCCCTGGCGTGCGCAGCAGCAGCAGTTGCATGAAGCAACGCGACAGCAGCTGTAGCAGCACCGGCGGTCGCGCTCGCCGACGGCCAACCACCGCCGCCGGCTACCTCCGATCGCCGTCGCCGTCGAGCCTTGGCCGTGCGCTGTCCGGTGTGCCACCCCCTGGCAGTGGGTCGCTTCCCCGAGCCTCATATGAGGTCAATTTCGACTTCGAAATCGAAGTTTCGTCGACGCGCGCGAATGGTTAAGCCAGAATACGCGTCCCGAAACAACGACTTCGTGCGCATTTTTTGGACAATCCAACCGTTGCATCGCCGCATTCTTTCCTCCATTACAATCTTGGTATATAGATCTTCACTGCCCTCAATTTCGTCCGTTAATTTTATCGTTTGATACATCAAAATCGGCCACCAAGTTGACGTTTTAATTTGAACTATTTTTGGGCAGTTTCGTGGAGCCAACTTCGCGAGATCGTATCTTCATCGTCGCAGCTCCATCTGGTGCACCATCAGTTCCTGTGCACAGCTGGTATAACCCTCTTCCTGCCATTTCAGTTTCGTTTCATAGTGAGCACATTTGATTGGTTGAATTCGACGCCAAATTTGGCCGTCCGAATTCCTAATTTTTAACTTGTAAAATTCTGTTTTTGAACCCGGGACTCCGAATTCAATTTTTGACACCACCAGTAGACTCTTGGCGTTGTTCTGGCATGTTTTCATATAAAGTTTGTTAGATTTGGAGAACGTGGGCCCTGGCACGCATTTCGGTACAAAGCGGGCACCATCGTCCGGGTCAACGGGACTTTTGATGCCGTCTCATCGAAATCCAATTCTGGATATACTGTTGTGTTTATATCGTCATTCTAGACTCGTTAACATATAGTTTTCTAGGTTTTAGTGGACATTGTTTCTGGCATGCATTTCGGTGCAAGTCGGATACCAATATCCGGGTCAACGGGTCATTTTGAGTTCGGCTCATCGGAATCCATTTCTGGATATACCATTGGATTCGTATCGTCATTCTGTATTCGTGAACATATAATTTGTTAGGTTTACTGGACTAGTACTCTTGCACATTTTTTGGTGCAAAGCGGGTTCGACACGGACACCGTTTTGACCCAGAATTACCTTTTTGCTCCTGTGTCCAAATTGGACTTATGGATAGGCTATCCTACCTGATTTGACCATTCTGGACACGTTGGTGATGTTTGTTCACCATCCGACAACATCTGTAGGTTTACACCATATTATAATCTTTCTTCTTTGTTGTATTTGAGATCCATTAATTCCAGTGATTTCACAACCACTGAAATTGAATGTGTTGACCCTGTAGATGTTTATAGGGACTAGCTTTGACCCTGTTTGACCATGGTTGACTACTTTGACTGAACGTCGAAGTCGAGTCAACATTTGACCTAGTTTAACCTAGAGTTAATCAGAGTTGACTAGAGTTGACCAGTTGACCAAAGTCAACTGTAAGTCAACCCTTGACCCAGTTTGACCTAGTTTGACTTGGTTTGAGTTCCTGTGACCTAGATTGACCTAGATTAATCATTTCTAACTGTTGAACCCTAATTAGCTTATATATATATATCATCTTTAGGTCTGTGGCATCACTCTGAGCATCGACCCCATTTGACAGCTCAGGACCGCAGGCAAGTACATTCACTGATAGTTTTCATCGTCTTGATATTTGCTATATCTGATTCAGTTGTAATTTCTTACTCGATTTCCAGTCACGATAGTTCACGGACTAGTATACATTGGATCATGACATGAGATGTTGTTCCTGAATTTTCTTGGTATATATGTACATTTCCTGTCTTGTTCCCTGTACTTGTATAGACACCGATTCCTGAGAGGGAGTAGCTATCCTCTTAGGAAATCCCGTGTCATGACGTGTCATGTCCAGGTCCATTATACTATTCGGGGATGGGAAATTATTAGAGGTTATGTGGTCAAAGCCACCCTGTTACTATATTCTTTTGCTTGCGCCACTCTCACCTCACGTAGGGTATAGCAGATTCCTCCGTGTGTTTGTTATCCAGGTTGGCCGACACGACCCTTTCCAGAGATTTTCTTGTAATTGTCGGGCCAAGTGGATAACCTGTCCTATCACTTACCCAAAGCCGATCACATAACGCTCTAATAATTCAGGGCACATTTTATATTTACTTTATCTTATCTTATATCTTGCTCTGTTCTACATTCAGTACGTTCTTACCATGCTATAATATTTCATTTACTCAGATGCTCTACATGCTCTTATGTTATACCCTGATTGGAGACTAAGTTCTATTCGGGAGAAGGGTTACAACCCCAGTCCTTGTTTGGTTTAAGGGTTGTAACACAGCTTTCGAATGGTTCTCAAGTCGTCCTATATCTTTGTCTTGTATTTCATTATTCTGTCTCTTATAGAATTTGTCAATTCATATGGAACTGCTGTTAGTGTTTGTACTTGCTCATTTTCCTGACAGGATATCGTTGATAATATTTTAGGAGTTGTTATACCATTATTGGACTTCATGATGTTGCTAGCTGAGGTGGATCTCACTATTCTTCTATGTGAGTTGCCTCGTAGTTGTTCTTAGTTCATCTTATTTTTCCTTCTTTATTTTCCCGTCTTATGATTCCTTCTAGTAGTTTCTAGTTGTTCTTGTGCCTTAGTTATCTTTCCTGTCTTATATTCTTTGGATGTTGGGTTGTGATCTAATACATTTGTAGTTGATGGACCTTCTAGATGTAGTGTATATTTATTGGGTACTAGACAGCGTTCTACCGCCGATACTGCGGCGTAGGCTGGGCGTGGCCCACGTATTCGTATCCGTATATCCGGGTGCAGATCGTGACACATTTTTAGTGGTGGCCCATGCTGGTCAGTCTTTGTAATTAATGCAAAGTCGTGGTAGTACTTGAGCTTTTCTAACTACTGCGAGCCTGCCCTAGGATTAAGGTTGAGTCATAGAATATTTTAGGAATTTGGTACTCAGTCATATATTAGGAACTCTTGGTAGATTCCTGGGATGACCCCTGAGAATCTTATTTCGAACTTTTCGAAACTTTTCCCATTTGTTCTTGCACGTCCTGATTTTTGAAACATCTGTCCGTTATCAACTTTATTCTTTCTTGGAATGAGTTTGTGGACCCCAGAGGGAAGGTATAAGTTGAACTTATCTATCTTCTAGGTTGAGATGAGAATATGATTTGCCAGTCTCATATCAGGTTGAGATTTTTATAGATTATATTCCAATAATTTCCTTTTATCTTGACATAGATAATACCTTTGGACATCTTCTGAGAATTTTCTCCTAAACCCTATCTCGGAATCTATTTCCGCTAGTTTCTATTTACTTATCTTTGATTCGTTGTTGAATTTTAATTCGTGATGTTTGTTGTTGACTTCGATTTTGATTTTGTTTGAAGATAAGTTTCTCTGGATTGAGTTAAGATATTCTGATAAACATATTTGATGAGGACGATGAGAATGATAAATGTCTACTTTATTTATGGAGTTTAGAATTTATCGCAATCATATTAGCTAGCCTGACAAGGACATGGAGCCTGATTTTGGATATACTATCCTAGTTATGGAATTTAGATTTTCTTGCAGCCATACCGGTTGGCGTGGTAAGGAATCTAGATGACATGATTATAGGGTGTATATATTAGTTATGGACTCTATCGTTATTTGCATCTATGCTTACTGGCGTGGCAAAAATTCTGGCAACATGATTTTGGATGGACGTGTATGGTTATCAGGTAATATCTTAAGTTGATTCACTTCTTTTACCAATTGAGCAAGATAATTCCTACCATTATTTCTTGTTTATCATTATTTTCTCTCCCATCGCATGATGATTTGTAACGCCCCAGTCCCAAAATACGTAGGATTAGGAACGTAGACATGCCAGCTTTATTCATACGAAGTATAATCCAATATATGGAAGCCTCATATAAATACATAAGTTGTAAAATGCAGTAGAACCATAACTAATCTCATCCACACAAAATAAATGAATAAAAGACGTCATATAAAGATAATGAATTGTCTTGATACAATATGTTGGACGGAGACAAATCTACTACCAACAAGTAAAGAAAAAATACATAAGAAAATATATGAATTTGGCGAGCGAAGCGAAGACGATCCAAATGCAATCATACTCGAAGAAATAGTGATGATCACGACTAGAGCTAGAACACCTGCGAAAGACAATAGCACACACCTGGAGAGATAACCAGGTCCTCAGAGGGACGTAACAAGACACATAATATCATGCCATATAAACTGAATAAATATTGCTCAAATAAATAAGTAAATCGAATTATAACATGGTCCAATACGCACCTACTGAACGAGCGTACCATCCCCCCAACCAAACAAGGACAGGAGATGGTAAACTAATTCACGGCGACGTATCTTTCCATGTTATGAATCCAATATGGTATCCGGACCCCAACAAGGTTCAATACCTTCTCATCGAAGTAGTAAGTCACACCTACAACCAAACAAGGACAAGATGTGAGGAACTAATCCGCGACAAGTTATTGTTCCAAGCCACGGTCAGATACAAGTACATAAACCAAAAGTACTCGTACCTAACGGATAAAGGTGCCTAACCGGTCTAAGTGATATGTAGTTAAGAACAATCCTTCCTACGCATGGGCCCTGGCTAAATAGGATCGGCGTAGTCCCCTATTGGGCACCAGAGGCCCCATCAATAAGAGCATGACGTTCCGCAGAATCGTCAGTGGCCGTCAGTAATAATGGGTCATCAATCCCGTATCTCCAGCGGAGAGTCCGGGTCACAAGGGAAAGTGTATTGTAGCCCATACGCTAAGGAATTGTTCTCCCCGCCCAATGTCTACTCTGTTGTATCCACAACAGTAACCTCTATAACCGCTAAGTCAAACTAGCATGCAACCTCTATTAGCGGTTATTCCTATCGCACGCCTTGTACGTACCGGTGGCCAGCCAATCACTCACTTTCGTGTCCTACATTCGACACACAACTTCGTGGTACAATGTGTCAAGGCCAATGAATGCAACACACAAGGTGGTCCCTTAAATCTAGGTTTAATTTGTAAGAAAATAATACACAGCAGGAAATATAAATAAACAGTAAGTTCTAACAGTTATGCCATGTATCACAGTTTATTTTGCATAAAGAAAATAAATAATGCATAAAATATGAGCTAAAATAATTAAACAGCAAATGGCAAGGTGTCTTGCCTGAGGTCCTTGCTGGTGAAACCGACAATCCCGTTGGGTACAGAATAGTCACATGGCTACACAGGATAACTCAGACGATGTGACAAACTTCTAAAATAAAAACCAAAAATAAATATTCTGGAAATTTTTTGGGAAAAATATATGATATGTATTTTTCTGTCAGTATTCCAAAACATCAAACGGATCGTGATTCTGATTCCTGATTCTCTCAGAATCTCAAAAACACTAAAACGTGTCAGATTTTGGACCACTGACACTCCACAAATTTTTTAGAAAATTAAGTTCCGAATTTATGAAAATACAATTTACATTCAGAAAATATACCTCAATACGATTCCAACAAAAAAACTGGAGGTCAAAAGGAGTCCGGAGTTGGAAGATATGGTCATTCGAAGTTGCTACAACCTTTGAAAATTGAGGCTGAATTTATGACGAAAAAAGAGAGAAATTTTGACAAGGATGGTTTGAAAGATGATTTGTGGTGAAAATAATATGGAGGAGTACCTGCCTATTTATAGGATGTGGGAATTCCCAATTAGATAAGAATTATGATTCCTTTAAACCCAATTTAGATATTTCCTAATTTAATTTAAAAGCAATCAAATCCAAATCCAAATCCAAATCCAAATCCAAATCTAATTTAAATCAAATCAAATCAAATTCTCTTAGTTTAAAATCAAATCAATTAAATCCAATTTAAATCTATTTAAATTTTTAGCTCAAAATCAAATGGGATAAATAAATTTCGAATATTTAACTATTTAAATAAATCCAAAAATCAAATCAAGATTTAAATGGCCACCATAACTTCCAAATATATTTTTCAAAATACCAGTAATAATAATTTTGAAAATAATAAATATTTTTAAATATCTTTTGAATAATAAATCTCAAAAATTATATTTTTATTTAAATTAAACTAGCAAATATTTATGAAATATATGTATGCATGAATAATATTATTTTATTCCAAATAAAAGGCCTTTCATAAATAAAATCATAAATTTAGGAAATTTTGATAGCTAAATTAAATATTACATATATTATTTTGAAAGTATAAAAATAAAAAATGTTTTTCTCAAAATATGTACGCTCGCACATATTCGCACTCGTCGAGCAACTATGAAAAATAAATTTTCGTGCGCGACGTACAATACGACTATGCGACGTACAATACAAAATTTTTAAATCAGTACCAAATTTAATATATATAAAAATATAGTAGAAATTTAGGAGTTTTACATGATTTTCTCATCTTACCGTCATTTCCTTTGCCTTGTTTAGCTATGTCTTGATTACACCAATCAACTATCTCGTATCTACTTCTGTCATCTATACTTTGAAATCTTTTTGAACTCTTGTATCTTTTTATCTTGGGAAAAGTCGAGGAAGTATCGTAATCATCTGTTTCGGAGTAGACGTTGGATCTTGTTAGTAGTCGAAGCAGAGCGAGATGATTATCCTGACTTCCTTCTACAATCCTACATTTAGGTTTTCTTCCATAACAGAAGAAATTCAATTCCTTATCCTTGAACTATTTCTTAAAATTCAATATCGTATGATTTTATCTTCTCTGATTTTGACCAGTCGATTTGATCGACTTGTTTTTCTTGCCAAAGAGTCTTGGTTGCTGACTAGACTCTAGATGACTTCAAATTCCTTTGTGACTTGGATTTTCATCCTTGGATGCTCGTGCCCAGCCTTCGTTGATCTTATTCTCCATCTTGCCCAAATTTTGATTTACTCGAACGTTGATCAATTTGATCGTGTTGAGACAAATTTCTTTATCGTGGATGGATTTCAATGCTATTAACCCTCGTGCATTGACTTCTAATTTTGATCATGTTTGGATTTTGAACAATCATGTCTAAACTTTTTCGACCTTGATTTCATTTCCTGATTACATCCAAATTCCTTATGATTAGTCTCGCCTAGATGATTTGGCGTGACTAAGACAACTTGGGATTTCCTTGACCGTGATTTTAACGATCATAACTATATATTTTATCTTGCCTCAAACTCGTGCCTAAAATTTTTGACTTTCAATCACGACTAACTAGTGTAACTACGAAATTAGTCGTGTTAGAATTAAACAAGTTTGACTTTCTACCGTGCCTAATTGACTTGGGTTCCTTCCCAAATTGTGCTTTTAAGACTTTGATTTTGAATTCATGATTTATTCGTCATTCACAACTGAACTTGGATCTTGATCGTGCTGACGTGACCTGTAATCTGATTTTCCATCAAACCTGACCATCAATCGTGCTATACTCAAAATTTTCTCTCCATTTGCTTCTCTTAGCCTTGTTTTAGATCATGACTATTTGACTTTGATTTTCATGATCTTGATAATCTTAACCCTCAAATTGTGCTAAAAATCTTGAACCCTAATCGACTGTGTCAAAATTGATCTCCTTCGTACTTGAATTTTGATTCTCTAATCACTCGTGCTCAAGTTTCATTCCTGGTCATGACTAGATTTTCGATTTTCCTCGTTCTATTACAAATCGTTCCTATGTGGTTAATCATCACAAATTTTTAACGCGTCTGAGTCTTGATTTTACTCATGACCAGATGGTTAATCCTTGATCAATGTTTGTGCTAAACATATGATTATTCCTAACAATGCCCAATCACGTCATTTTCATCTTGATCGTGCCTACGTATAACCCTAAATCTAATTTCATCGAGCTGAAATCCTGTTAATCAAATTTTTGACTTGATTGTAATCGGACGAAGCTCATGTTTTGATTTCATTATCATATCTAAATCGTGCCGAGTGAACTTAGACTATTTCCAATTTTAATCGGGTTCGAAATTGGAACGTATTTCATGATTTTATTAATCATATTCCTTAATCCTTGATCGGGCCTATAAGACCTTGACTTCGATTTTTGTTTGTGTCTGAAATTTTATCTCAACCATGCCAAACCTTATTTTGGTCATGGTTAGCTTTTAATCTTGATCGGGCCTGTACGACTTTCGGGTTGATTTCCATCAACCTAATGTTGGCCCAATGATTGTATCATATTTTTGAATATGGTTAATATGTTAAGTTTAGCATTTCTTTATCACTAATCTTCATACAATCGCTATAGCATTTCTACTTATACTTATATCTTTGGTGATATATGCCCATTGGTTTACATCTTAGTGATATGAGCTTATCTATCTTAAATTTAATTGGGTTGCCAAAATCAAAACTATGTTTTTGATTGTGGTCATTCAATTAAGTTTAATCATTATGATATCACTAACATTTATGCCATCACCTTAGCACTTGTACTTAAACTTTGCATAGTCCTAATGTGCTTTAACTTATCATACTTGCTACTATGTATATTGCTTTGTTCGTCTAACATGTACATGCAGAAAAGCAATAAACAAGATCAATGTGGACATATACAATGAAGAAATCATGGTGGACCAAAGACGACGGATCCCACAAGATTTCTCTGAACCACCCGACGACATCTCTGGAGCCACGCACCGGGGGTTCCGCTGCCCGGTCAGCGGAGGCCAAGGGAAAAAGCCAGCACCTATCAAAGGAAGAAGCCAAGCCGTGCCATCATTATTTCAAGACTCTGAAGAAGCCTACATCTGCCTAAGTATATCTGGAGTCTGTAATGAGTCCTAGGAATAATTGTAAACACAAGAAATGGATGACAAAATCGAAAGCTAGGACAGAAATAAGTCCAGGATCATTTTTGGTGGAAAACGGCATACCGACGGTATACCGGTGTATACCGACGGTATACCGGTTTTTGTTCACAGAAAGTTTCTGTTTACAAAACCGGCATACCGACGGTATACCGGTCCATACCGACGGTATACCGCTTCCGAAACGTTGAAATTCCAACGGTCGGATTTCCAGCCGTTAATGATCCCAATGGCTATATTTTTAGCCGTTGCAATCCCAGACCGGTATACCGCCGGTATGCCGGATCATACCGGCTGTATGCCGGTTCGTGGACAGAAAAGTTGCCTTGAGCTCTTTTCAATGCTTTGGTTATAAATAGCCTTGAACCCCTTCATTCAAGGTTGATGCTTTGAGCCTAAAAATTTCTAAACCACCAAAGCCTATCCACAAACAACTCTACAAAGCTTTCATTTGCCATCCACAAATTGTGTTAGAGTTATTGAGTTGAAAAGTGAGATCTTCATCTTATTGTATAAGGAGATCAAAACCTATTGTGAAAGGTTGAAGTTAGAGAGTCTTCGTATCCAAACTCTCGGTTGAAGTTGGGGAGTCTTCATATCCAAACTCTCGGTTGAAGTCGGAGAGCTCTTCGGATTAAAGCTCTTGTGTAAGAAGTTGGCGAGTTCTTCGGATCCAAACTCGTGTGTAACTATTTGCTTAAATAGTGGATTAAAGCCGGAGAGAGTTTCGGGACTGGACTGCCTCTTAGGAGGATACCAGGATATATCGGGTGTCGGTATTGTGTTTGCTTCTTCTCTTGCACTTATATTTTTAAATTGCCAATTAGCTTGTGCTAAGTGCTTGTTTAGTTAGCTTGACCCTATTCACCCCCCTCTAGGGTTCCTACACCTAAGTCCTATGGATCACCCCGTACTTGAACTTCATGTATATCTTCTATTCTCCTAATCGTCTCTAAAATCGTGCCCCAATGACTTGACTTATTTCTGAATCATGCACATATGGTTTTGTTCATATCATGATTCTATCGTGCCAAAATCCCTCATCGTGTCTGAATAATTTTGAATTAATTTTCTTGATCGTGCAAAACTCATTATTCTTTGATCGTGCCTAAAATATTGCCTAAATCTTCTATCATGTTTTAACCCTACTACCAACCTTTAATTTCGAAGACAAAATTTTTATAAGGTGGGTAGGATGTAAGCCCCCTGAATTTTCGGGATTTATTTTCGAATTTCCTAAATGATTTATTTTCGATAATTTATTTTATTTAATTAATTTTGATCATTAAATGCTTTTTACCGTAACTTGGAATTCTAGAGCATCAAGGACGAGATTATCTTCATGTTGATATATCGTGTCCCACTCGAATTTGTTCCCTTGTGTTCTATTTACTTCGCGCAACTTTCAAGTCAATTTAGACCAATTTATCGTCTGTCGTAATTTGTGATTTAATTTCCAACTTAATTTCTGGGCCCGACATCGGTCCAATCCAGTCGACCCAATATATGGCCCTGGCCTGTTTTGAGCCCACTATGCACATGCCACTTGCGTGCCACCGATTTGATCTCTCTTGTGCTCCCATTCCATCCGTGATTTTAATTGGTTTAATTTATTATTTTAATTAAATCTTGGCCCCAAGCTTGTCCAAACTTGGCCCAACACCCAACCCAATTTGGTGTAACCCCTGTGCCCATACACCCCACTGATATTTTCCTCTCTTTTCCCTACTCAATATATCTATTTCTCTTTTCTTGTATATATACACATATCTATATATATACATATAACATAAATACATATATATTTAATCTCTCTCTCTCTCCTCTCATCCATCACCTCACTCTCTCTCATTCCCTCTCACATCAGCAACACCACCCCACCATGTGGCCTCACCCCTCACCCCTCTCTCTACTTTTCTCATTCTCTCTCTCTAAATATCTCTCTCTCTAAATATCTATATCTCTCTCTCTAAATATCCCACTCCCTTTATATATAAATATATACACACACACACACACAAATATACAACTCCTTCTCTCTCTCTCACTTATTAACACACACACCACTCCCCTCTCCCATCAGCCGAACCATACCCCCACATTCCTTTCTTCTTCCTCACTCCATTATTTTCTGCCATTCAAACACCATTAACACCATTACCATCTTCACAACCACACCATCACCACCAACCCAAGCAACACCACAGTCGCCACCACCATCATCCCACTTCTTCTTCTCCTCCTCCTCCCTCTCTAGCCGTGCCGTCGCCGCAGCACCGCGCTGCCGCCGCCGTGGCCGCACCGCCGCCACCCTGGACGTGCCACCGCCACCCTGGCCGCGTCGCCGCCACCCTGGCGCACGCTTCAACAGCAGTTGCGCGAAGCAACGCGGCAGCAGCAGCAAACAACAGCTGTAGTAGCGCCGGCGGTCGCGCTCGTCGACGGCCAACCACCGCCGCCAGCCGCCTCCGATCGCTGTCGCCGCTGCGCCTTGGCCGCGCACATCCCGTCGTGCCACCCCCTGGCAGTGGTTCGCCTCTCCGAGCCTCACAGGAGGTCGATTTCGACTTCGAAATCGAAGTTCTGTCGACGCGCGCGAATGGTTAAGCCAGAATACGTATCCTAAAACAGCGACTTCGTGCGTATTTTCTGGACAATCCAACCGTTGGATCGCCTCATTCCTTTCTCCATTACAATCTCAGTATATAGCTCTTCACTCCCCTCAATTTTTGTTCGTTAATTTTATCGTTTGATACATCAAAACCGGCCACCAAGTTGACGTTTTAATTTGAACTATTTTTGGGCAGTTTCGTGGAGCCAACTTCGCAAGATCGTATCTTCATCGTCGCAGCTCCATCTAGTGCACCGCCAGCTCCTATACACAACTGGTATAACCCTCTTCCTGCCATTTCAGTTTTGTTTCATTGTGAGCACGTTTGATTGGTTGAATTCGACGCCAAAGTTGGCCATCCGAATTCCTAATTTCTAACTTGTAAAATTCTATTTTTGAACCCGGGCCTCCGAATTCAATTTCTGACACCACCAGTAGACACTTGGCGTCGTTCTGGCATGTTTTCATATAAAGTTTGTTAGATTTGGAGGACGTGGGACCTGACACGTATTTCAGTGCAAAGCGGGCCCCACAGTCCGGATCAACGAAACTTTTTGACGCCGGCTCATCGGAATCCAATTCTGGATATCCCGTTGGGTTCATGTCGTCATTCTGGACTCTTTGTCATATAATTTTCTAGGTTTTAGTAGACATTGGTTCCGGCACGCATTTCGGTGCAAGTCGGATACCAATATCCGGGTCAACGGGTCATTTTGAGTTCGGCTCATCGAAATCCAATTATGGATATACCATTGGGTTCGTATCGTCATTCTGGATTCGTGGACATATAATTTGTTAGGTTTAGTGGACTAGTATTTTGCATATTTTTTGGTACAAAGCGGGTCCGACACGGACACCGTTTTGACCCGAAATTACCTTTTTGCCCCTGTGTCCAAATTGGACTTATGGATAGGCTATCCTAGCTGATTTGACATATTCTGGACACATTGGTAATGTTTGTTTCACCATCCGACAAAATCTGTAGGTTTTTACCTTATTATTAAAATCTTTCTTCTATGTTGTATTTTGAGATCCATCAATTCCAGTGATTTCATAACCACTGAAATTGAATGTGTTGACCCTGTAGATGTTTATAGGGACTACCTTTGACCCTGTTTGACCATGGTTGACTACTTTGACTGAACGTTGAATTCGAGTCAACATTTGACCTAGTTTAACCTAGAGTTGACCAGAGTTGACTAGACTTGACCAGTTGACCAAAGTCAACTGTAAGTCAACCCTTGACCCAGCTTGACCTAGTTTGACTTGATTTGACTTCCTGTGACCTAGATTGACCTAGATTAGTCATGTCAAACATTGTTGAACCCTATTTAGCATATATATATATATATATCTTATATTTAGGTCTGTGGCATCACTCTGAGCATCGACCCCATTTGACAGCTCAGGACCGCAGGCGAGTACATTCACTGATAGTTTTCTTTGTCTTGATATCTGTTATATCTGATTCAGTTGTAGTGTCTTACTCGATTTCCAGTCACGATAGTTCACGGACTAGTATACATTGGATCATGACATGAGATATTGTTCCTGAATTTTCTTGGTATATATGTACATTTCCTGTCTTGTTCCCTGTACTTGTATAGACACCGATTCCTGAGAGGGAGAGCTATCCTCTTAGGGAATCCCGTGTCATGACGTGTCATGTCCAGGTCTGTTATACTATTCGGGGATGAGGAATTATTAGGGGTTATGTGATCAAAGCCACCATGTTACTATATTCTTATGCTTGTGCCACTCTCACCTCACGTAGTGTGTAGGATATTCCTCTGTGTGCTTGTTATCCAGGTTGGCTGGCTTGACCCTTTTCAGAGATTTTCTTGTGATTGTCGGGCCAAGTGGATAACCTGGCCTGTCACTTACCCAAAGCCGATTACATAAAGCTCTAATAATTCATGACATATTTTATATTTACTTTATCTTATCTTATATCCTGCTCTGTTCTACATTCAGTACGTTCTCACCTTGCTATGATATTTTATTTACTCACATTCTCTACATGCCCTTATGCTATACCCTGATTGGAGACTAAGTTCTGTTTGGGAGAATGGTTACAACTTCGGTCCTTGTTTGGTTTAAGGGTTGTAACTCAGCTTTCGAATGGTTCTCAAGTCGTCCTATATCTTTGTCTTGTATTTTATTATACTGTCTCTTATAGAATTTGTCAATTCATATGGAACTGCTGTTAGTGTTTGTACTTGCTCATTTTCCTGACAGGATACCGTTGATAATATTTTAGGTGTTGTTATACCATTATGGGACTTCATGATGTTGCTAGCTGAGGTGGATCTCACTATTCTTCTATGTGAGTTGCCTGGTAGTTGTTCTTAGTTCGTCTTGTTTTTCCTTCTTTATTTTCCTTTCTTATGATTCCTTCTAGTAGTTTCTAGTTGTTCTTGTGCCTTAGTTATCTTTCATGTCTTATCTTCTTTAGATGTTGGGTTGTGATCGAGTACATTTGTAGTTCATGGACCTTCTAGATGTAGTGTATATTTATTGGGTAATATGAAGAACAAATAGGCAACTCTAGAGAGGGATGAATAGAGTTTATGACAATAATGTCCAATTAAAAATTTAAACTCTTTCACCAACAGTAAATAATCAGAGTAAATGCGGAAATAGTAAAGAGCGAGAAAGCGTACGCAAACACAGCCAATTTTAACCTGGTTTCCCTCGTGGAGGACTAGTCCAGGCCTGAGAACTCTAGCTCAGGATTAAATCCATTATTTGTGAAATAGTAGTTACACCTCGTGCCTTTTCTTCAGAAGAGCACGTCAACTTCTTACAGAGATCGCAGTGACAATGCTTAGAATTTTCCAAGCGACTTCTTGAACTCTTGCACAAACTCCGAACTGAAAAGTATTAAGCACTTTGAGGCTTAGAGAGCTTGTGGCTAGTAGATGAGAAGGGTATTGCTTGTATAAGGCTTTATAGAGAAGAGAAGAGAAGATTGGATGAATGAAAATGAGAGAATTCATGGCCTATTTATAGGATACCAGATAGGCAGAATTCGGCCAGAATTCTGGGTCAAATATTTAAAAATTTGGCCGTTGGACAACTTACATCCAACCAACCCTAAAAATTAGGGTCCTGGATTTTAGGAGGCAGAGTTCGGCCCAAACTCTGTATGGAGGCAGAGTTCGGCCGGAACTCTTTCTCCAGAGCACAGAACTGGTCCAATAGGTAAATGGGCTTATTTGGATATTTGTGGAGCTTTTGATTTGAGACATGGGTATAGGTTAAGTCTCAAATTGCTCAGTACAACTCAGTTTACATATGTCTAGACTCAATAAAAGTATAAAATACAGACTTAACACATTTAACATAGCAGGTGCGAGCTGTCGTCCGTCTTGTACTGAGTTCAGTCTTCATGTGTCGTATTGAAATATTACAAGTATCATGTCGTCAATTGTATCAATATTTGGTTGACTGTGATTTTATGTCAACAATCTCCCCCATATTGATAATTGACAAAATAATATTTGTATATTCAATATTCATACCTGGACACATTAAAGAGCAGTAGCGGAGCTCCCCGTAATCAGTGCAGAGCTATCAGTAGCTCCCCCGTAAACATTGCTCTGTTCCTGTTGTCCTGATGCAAACATTCTTTCCCAAAGCACATATACACAATGATATGATGATGAATATAGCAATATATTTCTTCCCCTTTTGGCATTTATCAAACAACCAGAAATAATGACTGGCAAGCACAACAATAATAATAAACTGCATAAACTGATAAACGGCAGAATAAAATGTCTCAAGAGTCACATAAAAAGTTCTAATACAACCAAAGAGCAGAATAAAAGCAACTACACCAACTAAAAATGCAGAAAAACATAAACTACGATCCTCAGCAGCAGCAGCAAGTAGAAATCCACATCCATCATCGAGCTCGTGAAGGCCCAGTGTCGTCGGATGGATCAGTGAAGGAACGACGAGGGTCCACGAAGGCCACATCCGGATCCAGGTAGCGGATAACCCAAGGGTCATCGATACGGTATCTATCACGAGCAGGGTCCCGCTCCATAGGAATAGGCATAGAAGGATACCGGGACATAGAGTACCGAATATCGTGCAGTGAGTTGCTGATGGCACTCATCTGCAGGGTGGTCCGGTAGTCAAGCTGAGTCCAGCAATCATCCTCTAAAGTGAATCGATCGCGTAGCACAGTCTGTAGTGACTCAAGAGTAGCAAGAGGAGGAGGCACATCCTAGCCAAGAGGAGGTGTGTCGGGCTCATCGTTAGAGTGCTCAGATGTAGCAGGTGAGCCAACTGCTGCCTGAAGCTGCCGTGCCTTGGAGAGGAAGACAGGGGCAGGTAGGAATTGGCACTCATCAAGAGGTACACGAAAGGCACGAAAGATCATAGGAAGATAAAGAGCATAAAACAAGGATCTTGTTCTTCCTAGTATTAATCATCCGGTCCATCATGGTATATGGAAGATTAAAAGGAACATGAAAATGGAGATGATACAAAACAGAGATTTTAAAGTATGTAACCTCATCAGTTGATCCTACTTTGGGCAGAATCGTGTTAAAAATAATGCGATGAAGTTCATAAAAGTAAGGATTGAAAAACTTGGCGAGAAGCTTGCGAGGACATGTGTTAGGAGTACACAAATCGTCCTTAAAGCTTTCTAGGGATGACCCATCGGGGAATTGGAACTTGCGAGCTTCAATAAGTTTCTTCCATCAGTTTGGCTCCGAAATTTTAAGGTGTTCGGCCAAGTCAAAATCATCAAAAGAAATATCAATGTCCGCAACACGTGAAAATAGATGTGTATCATTATGAGTAAGGTTGCAATAAAACATTTTTATGGCATTGAGATATATAACCGAATTGGTAGTGACAAGTTTATCAAGACATAGATCATGAAATAGTAAATCATATTGTGAAAAGATAGTAAAATTTATAGGATGACCCGCATACACAGGACGTGATCGAAAATCACTAAACCACTCATTGGAAGTGTCTAGTGATACAAATATCCGATCATCGTACGTGTTGGGGTCGAGTGGACGAGGTGGGTTAAACAACGGGTGAATAGGTTATTGATTTGGTTGTTCAAAGGGTTGTTCAACACGAGGAGGAGCGTTCGAAGAGGACGCACCCTCGGTTCGAAGTCTCTTCCCTCTATTCAACAACTTAGGAGCCATGAAATAAGAAGTCTCTTCCCTCTATTCAACAACTTGGGAGCCATGAAATAATGAAAAAAATTGAGGAAATTTAGATGGAGAGAAGTATGAAAATATACCACAATTTGTTGATGAAAGAGAATGGTGAGAGAATCCTTCTCCTTTAATTTTGAGAAGAAAGATGCACTAGGATAGAAGAACTAGGGTTAGGGTTTGAAGAAAAGTAGTTTGGAGAAGTTTAGAAGGTTGCAATGGAGGAGAAAGAAGAGGAGAACCCGGTTTTAAGTGTAAGGGCTCGAATGGTCGGAACAATTTTGAACCATTGGATCAAAATTTGATCAGCGGCTGAGCCTGCGTTCGGTTCTGGAAGGACCAGACCGAATTCGTCCCGAACTCTGGATTAGGCAGAGTTCGGCCCGAATTCTGGTTTCTGTGGCCAGAACAGAAATCAGGCTAAAAAGAAGTTTGATCAAATAAGTGAGACTAAGAGGAATACGATAATGGATAGATGCATATACAAAATAAGAAAACCAAGTAGAGAATAGCAAAAAGTCAATGCTGAATCAAAGTGAAGTTTAAAAATTTGAATTTTAACATGTGATAAATAAAAGTATACCACGTAATAAATAAGGAATTATGCCATAATTCAATATTTTGAAGCTGCCATGGGGTAGCTGCAGGGGCCGGATCCCAGCTAGCGGTAGTCCTGAGGACTAGTGCACCATGTCGCTTAGGCTTTTACGCCTTGTTGTCAGAAGGACCCTTTCGGCTTGTACCCATAGCAATTTCATCATAAAGACATCATCGATATTTATGCAGGTTAGTTTAATGAATAACAGCTTCATCCAAAATTCCTAATTCACGACAAAGAAAGTTGAAATGCTCTTTGGTTAGTGGTTTTGTAAAGTCTGCTAGCTGATGATCAGTGTCAATAAATTCTAAGTTAATAGTACCATTTTCCTGGTGATAACGCAAAAAATGGTGACGTATTTCAATATGCTTCGTGCGTGAGTGACATATGGGGTTCTTAGTGAGATTTATAGCACTAGTGTTGTCACAAAAAATAGGAATGTGCATAAAAGATAAGTTATAGTCTTCAAGGGTTTGCTTCATCCACAGAATTTGTGCACAACAACGACCAGCTGTAATATATTCAGCTTCTGTTGTGGATAGTGCGACAGAATTCTGCTTCTTGCTAAACCAAGAGACTAGAGCCTTTCCTAATAAATGACAGGTGCCGCTCGTACTTTTACGGTCGACTTTGCATCCGGCAAAATCAGTATCAGAGTAACCAATGAGGTCAAATGATGTTGATTTGGGATACCATAGGCCCACTGTAACTGTACCCTTAAGGTATCGAAAGATACGCTTAACGACAGACATGTGTGATTCCTTAGGATTAGCTTGATATCTAGCATACAGACAAACGCTAAACATAATATCAGGGCGACTAGCAGTTAAATACAGTAGACTGCCTATCATACCTCGATACTTATGTTGATCTACAGGTTTGCCGCTTTCATCTGGTTCTAGTTTAGTTGTAGTAGCCATTGGAGTGCTGACTGGTTTGACGTTGTCAAGGTCAAATTTCTTTAGCATGTCCTTTGTATACTTTGACTGACAGATGAAAGTTCCATTTGATGTTTGTTTGACTTGCAGTCCAAGAAAGTAATTGAGCTCCCCCATCATGCTCATCTCAAACTCGGTCTGCATACACCTGGCAAAATCTTGGCAGAGAGTTTTATCAGTAGAACCAAATATAATATCATCAACGTAAATTTGCACTAAGAGAATAATGCCTTTGAAAGATTTTATAAAAAGTGTAGTGTCAACTTTTCCTTTTAAAAAAACCTTTTTCAAGCAAGAAATTGCTTAGCTGTTCATACCAAGCTCTAGGGGCTTGTTTGAGGCCATATAGCACTTTCTTGAGCTTGAAAACATGATCGAAAAATTTGTCATTTTTAAAACCAGGGGATTATTTTACAAAAACTTCCTCCTTAATAAATCCATTCAAGAAAGCACTTTTAACATCCATTTGAAAAATTTAAAATTTTAAAAGTTAGCAAATGCGCAAAGCATCCGAATGGATTCCAATCTAGCAACGGGAGCATACGTCTCATCGTAGTCGATACCTTCCTCTTGGTTGTATCCTTGAGCTACTAGACGAGCTTTGTTGCGTGTAACTGAACCATCTTCATTTACTT
Organism: Iris pallida; assembly: GCA_029216955.1. Taxonomy (NCBI): domain Eukaryota; kingdom Viridiplantae; phylum Streptophyta; class Magnoliopsida; order Asparagales; family Iridaceae; genus Iris; species Iris pallida. The sequence continues at coordinate 385,932 of JANAVB010006391.1, read as the reverse complement.
TGTTTCAAAAAACCCATTTAGTACCAATAATCGAGTGATTTACCGGCCTAGGAACAAGTTCCCAAACTTGGCTCCTCTCGAATTGGTTGAATTCTTCTTGCATGGCAGAAATCCAAAATTCATCATTAAAAGCTTCTAAAATGTTTTTCGGCTCAATTTGTGAAATGAAGGCAGTACTCGCAATGGAGTCTCTTAATGATGATCTAGTACTTACTTCGCGTGAAACCTCACCTATAACCAAGTTTTCTAGATGTGATGGCTTAAAAGAGAATTTCTTTGGCAAGCCCTCCAGTAAAGTGGTTTCAGTGGTGGTATTCATCGGAGTAGAAGTTGATGGCTCAACATCATCATCAAGAGTAGTTGCTGCACTGTTATCCTCATCAAAAGTCACATTGGTAGACTCTTTCGCAATTAATGAGCGTTTGTTGAATACTTTATATCCCTTGCTCTTGACAGCATAACCAAGAAAAATACCATCGTCAGCTTTGGCATCAAATTTGGTATTAAGGATAAAACATCAACAACCAAAAACTCTAAAATATAAAACATTTGGAGTTCTTCCAAACCAAAGCTCATAGGGTATTTTCTTCGTAATAGGACGAATAAGCACCCTATTTAAAATATGGCACACTATACTGACAGCTTCAACCCAAAAATATTTCGAAAGTGAAAATTTATTCAACATGACTCTAGCCATATCGCCAAGAGTCCTATACTTCTGCTCCACAACTCATGATCAAAACCATTTAAATCACAAAACTTTTCAAAATTAGTATTTTTGAATTCGCCTCCATGATCACTTCGGATTCGAGTGATCATGTAGCCTTTTTCGTTTTGAACCTTTTTAGCAAAAATTTTAAAAATTGAAAGGGCATCACTTTTGTTTGTAAGAAAGAAAATCCAAGTAAATCTAGAAAAGTCATCTACTATAACAAAAGCATAGAGTTTTCCACCAAGAGTGGCTACTCTACTAGGGCCAAATAAATCTATATGAAATAATTGCAAGGGTCTAGTAGTACTTACAGAGTTTATGGAATAAATTGAGGACTTGGTTTCCTTATTCAACTCACATTCGGTACATACCGTGTCCTTTTTGAGTATGATATCGGGCAAGCCTCTGACTAGCTTTTTAGTCGATAGCCTGAAAATAGTATCCATATTGGCATGACCAAGACGCTAGTGCCATAGTAATCTTTCATCCTTATGAGCATAGAGACATCTTCCTGCACTGTTAGTATCTCTAGATAGATAAAAAATGTAAATGTAATCCTCTCTTATCCCTTCAAAAGCGATGTCTCCTGTTGACCTATCATAAATGTAGCATTTATTTTGTCCAAAGTTAATATCATATCCATGATCAACAAGATGACTTATGCTGAGCAGGTTATGCTTTAACTCGGTCACTAAGCAGACATCCTTTATTACAAGAGAAGGAGGATGACCAATAGTACCAGTACCAATAATATACCCTTTTAGGTTGTTGCCGAAGGATACATACCCTTCCCCCTTCATCGATAGTGATGCGAAAAGATTTGCGTCTCCCGTCATATGTCACGAGCATCTACTATCAAGAATCCACTTACTCTTAGTTGAGGAGGGAAGGTCCACCTACATCAAGAGTAGATGTGACCTTTGGTACCCAAGTTCTTGAGGGTCCTGAAAAGTTAGTTTTCGGCAACCATGTATATATGTTTCTATCTACTAATCTCCTAACTCTATATTGTGGTGAGATGTGTCCATGTAATCCACAATAAGTACAAATAGCATTCCTATTTATGTTAGGAGCATATTGATGATGTCTATATGTAGAGTGGTGTGGAGTAGCATGATGATGATGTTTATATGTAGCATGGTAAGAGTGGTGTGGAGCAGCATGATGATGACTATATGTGGCTGCAGGATGATGTTTATATCCATATGCAGTACGATGGTGATTTTATTTATGTGCAACATAGTGATGATTGTATCTATGTGTAGCATGGTGATTATGTGTCATATCAGAATTATTTCTACGTACATGTGGTTTGTGTGCTTTATGAAAGTGGGTGTACATGTAAGCATGATTACGTACTGCAGGTGGATGATGTGTTTGACTAGTATGAGTAGTGTTGTGCTTTGTGTATGTCTCATGTGATTGGGTTTGAGGTTGAGCAACCTGTTTTCCCAATCTAGTCTCTAATTTCTTAGAGACAGCCTGCAGTTCATCAATCTTAGTATTCAAACCATAAATCTTAGTGATAGAGAACTTGTGTCTATTCTTTTCTTCAGCAATCTCAGTGTTGAGTGCTGTGATCTCTTGTGTTTGCTTTTCAATATGTGCTTCGGCATCATATTGGCTTAATTTAAGCTTAAACACCTCATTTGTGACTTCCGTGGATGGAGTGTCTCTAATATTATCAAGCAATGAAGAGAGTCTTTGAATCTCGACTTCATAACTTTTGATCTTCTCCTTGGCGTGTTTATATTTACTAATGACTTTCTTGTGGTCATTGAGTAAATCATTGAATGCATCGCCAAGTTCGTCAAAAGTAAAATCATCGAGAGTTTCGCTAGTTACCTTGTCGAATGTAGCCATTAGAAAAACATTGGCGGTGTCTTGAGGAGAGTCATTTTCTTCCTCGAAGTCACTAGCTTCGCTTTCATGCCAAATACTTGTGTTGGCATATTTTCTTGAGGAAGCCTTCTTGTATGGTTTCTCATATCGGTTGCCCTTTTTTGCAAATGGACAGTCTTTTCGGACGTGTCCAGTCTTCTTGCAATCGTAGCATGTTGGCTCTTCTTCGTCATCTTCTTGTGGTTCCTTCTTTCTTCGATTGAAGCAAAGGAATTTCTTGAAGTTGCGGACAAGAAGAGATTGATCATCACCTTTCGAGTTGTCTCATCCGTCTCTTCAGGATCAGCCTTTCGTCGGTGAGCTTTAAGGGCAATCTCCTTTGCCTTAGGAGCAGGCTCTTCGAAGTCTTTGAGGTCAAGCTCATGAGTCATCAGCTTTCCCATCAAAGTCTTCATAGACATAGTCGTGAGATCATTTCCTTCTATGATTGCTGTCACCTTAGGGTTCCAAATCTTTGGTAGCCCCCTAAGTGGCTTGCGGATCTTTTCGTGATTTGTATATTGCTTGCCGAGAGAAGACATGGGTTGATGATGTCGAGGAATCTTGTAAATATTTGTGTGATCGTCTCATTTGGCTTCATCTTGAATGCCTCATATTCTTGAGTGAGATGACTTATTTTTGACTCCTTGACTTGGGTGGTTCCTTCATGCGTCACTTCTAGAAGTCTTCATATTTCGTGAGAGGTAGTGCTTGTTGAGACCCTGTTAAACTCATTCCTGTCTATAGCACAGAATAAAGCATTAATAGCTCTCGCGTCTAGACTCGCCTGTTTCTTCTCCTCGTCAGAATATTTGTCATGTGGTTTCTCAACGAGATCACCATTGACAACTATCCTGGCGGGCTTTTTGTAACCATCGATAACAATGGACCACAGGTCGAAGTCTAGCGACTTGAGATAAAAGCTCATCCTTGTTTTCCAATAGGTGTAGTTTGTCTCATCAAATAGGGGTAGCCTATGAGTGGACTGCCCTTCACCGTGATTGGAAATCATGGATTGTGTGGTTGCCATGGATCAGCTCTAGGATGTTAGTCCTTATTGAAAGAACAGAGCTCTGATACCAATTGAAGAACAAATAGGCAACTCTAGAGGGGGTGAATAGAGTTTATGACAATAATGTCCAATTAAAAATTTAAACTCTTTCACCAACAGTAAATAATCAGAGTAAATGTGAAAATAGTAAAGAGCGAGAAAGCATACGCAAACACAGCCGATTTTAATCTGGTTTTCCTCGTGGAGGACTAGTCTAGGCCTGAGAACTCTGGCTCAGGATTAAATCCACTATTTGTGAAATAGTAGTTACACCCCATGCCTTTTCTTCAGAAGAGCACGTCAACTTCTTACAGAGATCGCAGTGGCGATGCTTGAAATTTTCCAAGCGACTTCTTGAACTCTTGCACAAACTCCTAACTGAAAAGTACTGAGCACTTTGAGGCTTAGAGAGCTTGTGGCTAGTAGATTAGAAGGGTATGGCTTGTATAAGGCTTTAGAAAGAAGAGAAGAGAAGATTGGATGAATGAAAATGAGAGAATTCAAGGCCTATTTATAGGATACCAGATAGGCAGAATTTGGCCAGAATTCTGGGTCAAATATTTAAAAATTTGGCCGTTGGACAACTTGCATCCAGCCAACCCTAAAAATTAGGGTCCTGGATTTTAGGAGGCAGAGTTCGGCCCGAACTCTGTCTCTAGAGCACAGAACTGGTCCAATAGGTAAATGGGCTTATTTGGATTTTTGTGGAGCTTTGGATTTGAGGTATGGGTATAGGTTAAGTCTCAAATTGCTCAGTATGACTCAGTTTACATATGTCTAAACTCAATAAAAGTGTAAAATACAGACTTAACACATTTAACATAGCTGGTACGAGCTGTCGTCCGCCTTGTACTGAGTTCAGTCTTCATGTGTCGTATTGAAATATTACAAGTATCATGTCGTCAATTGTATCAATATTTAGTTGACTGTTATTTTGTGTCAATATACTATACAGTGTTCTACCGCCGATACTGCGGCGTAGGCAGGGCGTGGCCCAAGTATTCGTATCCATATATCCGGGTGCGGGTCGTGACACCAGGGGTGCGTTATCATCTTGGAGCATACTCGCTTTTGGAAATATTTTCCAAGCTATCAAGACAGCTGAGGATGACGTCACTCGTGCTGAGATCCTGTTTGCTGCGAATAGCTCATCGGAAGCCAGTACCGCCCTGAACCTTACCATGGCGCTTCTCAAGTCTAGGCTGAAGGTCGAGACAGAATTCTGGAAGCAAAAAGCCATATTGACCTAGGATTCCGAAGGAGACAAAAATTTTGGCTTCTTCCACGCTTGCGTCAAGGGCCGCAGAAATCAGCTCAATCTTTACCAAATCTCGGACGACAATGGCATCCTCCTAAAAGACCAAAAAAGTATCAACATGGCAGCCACCAACTTCTACACCAAACTTTTCTCCAAAACGGACGTCATTAAGGTTGAGGCATTCCTAGCTAAGGTCCCCAGCGTGATCATCGAGCAGGAGAACGTCATGCTGTTGACCCCCCCCCCGGAGGAAGTCAAGTCGGCTATCTGGTCCTTAGATGAACACAGCGCTCCCGGGCCAGACGGCTTCTCTGGAGTCTTCTTTTGTTCTTGTTGGGAGATTATCGGACCTGACTTTCACGAAGCTGCGGTGGAATTTTTCCAAGGAGCGAGCTACCCCAAATCCATCTCCCAGGCTAACCTTATCCTGATCCATAAAAAAGATAACTCGGAGACATTCAAAGACTTCAAACCGATCATCTTATGCACCTTCACCAACAAAATCATCTCCAAGATCATCGTGACCCGCATGCCCACACTTCTTTCCAAGATCATTCTCGAGGAGCAGAGAGGCTTCGTCCCAGGTCGAAACATCACCGACAACTTCCTGCTCGCTCAGGAGATGATCACTTGCATGAAATTCTCGCCCAGGGGGGACCATCGCCATCAAACTTGGCATAGAGAAAGCCTACGACCATCTGGATTGGCAATTCATGATTTGGGTATTCAGGGCCTTCGGGTTCTCAGAGACTTGGATCGATAACATCTTCAGGTCTGTTAACAACTCTTGGTTCACCACAGTCATTAACGGGCAAATCGACAGTTTTTTCAAATCCAGCCGTAGAGTTCGGCAAGGTAACCCTTTATCCGCCACCATTTTCATCATCGCAGCAGAAGCGCTAAGCAGAAACCTAAACAACATGGAGAACACCCACAGATTCTATAACTATCATACTACCACGGGCTGCCCTCTGATCACACATTTGGCCTATGCTGATGACATCCTCATCTTCTCTTCCGGGGACATCGGGTCGGTGGGGGTGGTCTGCAACACTCTCGAGAAATATACCATATGCTCTGGCCAATGCATCAATGTTGACAAAAGCATCATCTACACCCACAATAATATCGACCGAAGTCACTCGTCCACCCTCCCCAACCTAACCTCCTTCTCCATCGCATACCCACCGTTCTCCTACCTGGGATGCCCACTGGTGTACGAGAAATCGAACTCAGGCATTTTTTAGGGTATGGTGAATAAAATCAAAAGAAAAATCAAGGTTGGCACAACGTAACCCTTTTTTGGGAGGCAAGATGATCCTTATCAAGCGTGTCCTATCCTCCATCCCCATCTACACCCTGATCGGGTGCTCCCCTCCAAGAAAGTCCTCTCCACGGTCGAGTCCCTTTTTGCCAACTTCTTTTGGGGCCACCTCGACGGCAAGGACAAGCACCACTGGGCCAGCTGGGACAGTATGGCCAAATCCCCCGATGCGGGAGGACTTGGCTTTACCAGATTAGCATACATCATCGACACCTGTTCAATAAAGTTGTGGTGGAAGCTTCGTACGGATAACTCCATCTGGACTAGGTTCATGAAGGCCAGATACTTCCGACATTCTTACCCCACGACTGCCGTCACCAACAATCGATCCTCTGCAACCTGGCGCCGGATCCTCCATGGCCGCCACCTCGCTGATCCCTTTATCATTGAGAACCCCAACACCCTAAAGTGGTCCCCCACGCCCGATGGCATCAGACAGGACGGCGGTGAGAGGCACTGACTTGCCTGTACCGTTAATCGCTCCTTTTTGGCACTCATGCATCCCCAACAAATGGTCGATCCTCATCTGGAGAGCATACCATCGAAAGTTACCTACCGATGACTCCCTTACCTCTACCTGCTACAGCTTGGCGTCCAAGTGTCACTCATGCACCTCGCACCAATCAGAAACAATCGAACATATCCTTCTCTATGGCAGTCTCGCTAATCAGTTGTAGTATAGTCTTTTTCGTCGATGCGGTCGGGCTCCACATACTGGAAGCTTTAACAATCTCCTTGTCAGCTGGGGCTCCTCTCATGGGCATCAGATCGTCGCAGCCACCGACATTTGGGTGCTATGGAAGAACAAAAAAAAATTTAGGTACGAAGGCCCCCAATACACCCTAGCAACTTTTCAGGGAAGTCCTCCGGCAGAGTCTCCGCATAAGCATACGATGCTCCCACACATCGAGAAGTTTTTGAAAGGAGCTGTTCTAGTCCGACTGGCACTTTTTGCTGTTTTCGGTCGATTTTGGTTTCATTGTTTCGGTTTCCTTTCGCGTTTGGCGCGTTTACTTGTATAGGCTTCGGCATTTTGCGCCTGATACATCAATAAAGTTCCTTCGTTCAATATATATATATATATATATATATATATATATATATATATATATATATACTCGGAACCTATACACCATATTAATATATCTATACATCTCTATACCAATACCTTTACATTCCTAACTACTCACTTACATTCTAGGATACCACCTACCTCATACTCTATACCATGATATGTCATGATACACTTAACTTTTACTATGTTACCATACTCAACATTCCACTTTTGGATACCCTATAGATATAAGTATTCTAGGTATCATATATTATATACATACATATCTAGACTCATATATACTCGTAACTTACAATGCCTTAGCTAGTTACCTAATACCTTTATCCGCATCTTAGTATCTTAACTCATACCTTGAATACTATCCAATTTCTAGTATCTTGGTATCTAGGTACCTTGATACACTCTAGGATACCTTCCTATTAATACCTTAACACTCACACTTATCTCACTTACCTATAATCCTTAATACTTGAGTATCTTGGTACCTACTACTCACGGTACCTACTACTCACTCAAATACTGACTATACTATAATACCACCCTTTGATACCTACACTAATATAACCAAAACACTCACAAAAGCTCACACATACCAAATAAGCTGCTGCTTACTGCTTTCAGCACTTGCTTCTGCTAGCTTATGCTGTTGCTACAAGCTTATGTTGCTGCTGTCGGCTTATGCTGCTATCAGCTTATGTTGCTGTCAGCTTATGCTGTTGTTGTTAGATTATGTTGATGTCAGTTTATCTGTTGCAGTAACCTACTGTCCTACAACTTATCAGTGAGCCGCAGTAAGCTGCTGTCCTACAACTTATCATCTGCAGTAAGCTGCTGTTCATTTACTCCATACTCTAAACATATAGATACATCCCCTAACACATCTTAATGCACACACACACTCTGTCTATAATATGTATATAAATATACACACACACACACACACTCTCAACACTTTCACACACCATCTACACACACAATAATACCAATTGGTACTCTAATTAACAATTAATACAACACTTTCATATGCCTATAAACATCACTCATCAATGACACACACAAACACACAACAAACACTCCACTTATCAAGCACAACACCAATGCACCAACATAACCACAAATATCAAATATCAAACACCCCATATGCGTACTCATGATACTCTAGTATCATACTACACCATAGTACATCTTGATACCCTATTCCTATACCAACACCATCATGACACCAGCATCCAAACCATATAGGACACCAATATATATATATATATATATATATATATATATATATATATATATATATATATATATATATTAGATCTAGAACAATAATATGTATAACAATTAAATCTAGAACAAATAGAGGAATTAACGCAAAAGAGGCTCCAAAACACATAAATTACCAAATCTAGCCATGCGTGTAAGGGGTAAGCAATATTCAATTTTGGACTGAAAACCAAACTAAGATTCAGTTCACTTTAAAATTTTTTTGGCTATTTCGGTTTGAAAATACTAAATTTTCTTATTCGGTTTCGATCCAAAACAAAAATTTAGTTACTATATATATATATATATATATATATATATATATATATATATATATATATATATATATATATATATATATATATAATAATAAAAAATATATATATATATATATAAAATTATAAATATATGTATATTTATAATTATATATATAATTATAAATATACATATATTTATATATATATATATATATATATATATTTTATATATATATATATATATATATATATATATATATATATATATATATATATATATATATATATACATATATATATGTATATATATATATATATATATATATGTATATATATATATTTTTTTTTTAAAAAAAAAAAAAAAAAAAAAAAAAAAAAAAAAAAAAAAATATGTATATATATATATGTATATATATATATATATATATATATATATATATATATATATATATGTATATATATATTTTTTTAATTTTATATATATATATATATGTATATATATATATATATATATATATATATATATATATATATATATATATAAATATATATATATATATATATATATATATATATATATATATATATATATATATATATATATATATATATATGTATATATATATATATATGTATATATATATATATATGTATATATATATATATATATATATACATATATATATATATATATATATATATATATATATATATATATATATATATATATATATTCTAGCACGTGCAGGCTCAGTCAAATCATGTCTCCCCGCATACGATTTGAGCCAGTTGTCATATCATTTCGGACTCTTCGTGCGGATCTTGTTTGCACTAGTTTTGTCATAATAGCCCCACATCCACACCTCATGCACTCCTCGCGCTCCAGAGCTCTACGAGACGACCGACGTCTTTCGATGCTCACAACTCAATGCCTCGCTTCGCCCCCGATGCCGAAGGTGCTTCCGACGTCTTTACAATGCCTATAATAGTCGATGACGCCCATACAACATCTTTTCGATGCCCTTACGGTGCAGCACGATGGGCTGTATGGTTGACCGTCGTTTATACCCGTGGTAGAATGGTGCATTGACCGTCCTTGTGACGCCTTAGCCATTGAGTTTTCATGCATGGGCGTCCCATTCTGACCTACGCCAGCTCAGACCATGACCATTTTCTTCTGTCCTACAACATTTCGGATGCCCCGTTGTGTATGTGTGTCTTCGACACGGGCTTTGGTTATATATATATATATATATATATATATATATATATATATATATATATATGTATGTATGTATATATTCTAGTTATATACTAAATAAATTAGGTATATTTAGTTACTATATATATTAAAAAACACAAATAAACCAAAAAAATGAATCAACCGAATAAACCATTTGGTTTGGTTTGATTCGATTCGATTATTGGCCAATTCGGTTTGGTTTTATTATTCGATTTTCGATCCAGTTTGATTTTTGGTTATTCTGGTAAGTTTGAACCGAATTAATCGAATGCTCACCCCAAATGCATATTATGACATACCATGACACGATGATTACGTTTACAATTGTGGACACAAGGAAATAAGCGCAAGTCAATCAGACACCAAAATTTTATTTGGGAACAAGTGTCAAACACTTGGTGCTAAAAAATCGTAATTAACACAAATTGAACGTAGAAATCATCATTCCTCACGGAAAAAATTTAGATCTACCAATTTGAAGGCTTCTAACACCTAGATCTAGCATTAGAGAGTCAATTCCACATATAAGCGGGTTCCTATGGGTCCAATTAGTGTTCCTAACAATAAAATTGGTGGAAAATAGAGATTTACCCAATTTGTGTGTCCCTTTTTAAAGAACTCCGAATTTGGACACAAGGCAGTCAATTCGGACACGGTCCTCCTTGCCTAGACTCCTTTTTAAGCTTTCTCTTATGCTCCAAGCCTCTAGTTCTCCAATAGAATAAGAATGAGTAGATTCGGTGGAGAATTGGTGTTGGAATCAAATTCTAGATCTAAAAATTTGAGAGAATGAAAATAAATGGATGGAAAGAAGCTTGGAGAAAAAAATAAGAACCTTATGGAAAGAACTTAAATTAGAATGTTCCACTAGTGGTCCACCATGTCATCTAACCTAATGGAATATTCTATTCATAACACTAACTCTAATTAATTCTAGTTAACTAATATTTAACTAACACTAATTAATAATAACTATATAATTAGCAACATACAAAATTATCAAAATACCCCTAAGATGAAAGTGGTGGTTACAAGTCTACCATCCTTGAAAAAATTAGTCCTAAAAATTTAAAGTAGGCATGATCAGCAATAGAATCAAAGCATGGTCAAAAATATAGTCAAAATCACATAGGCACGATCAAAATCAAAATCAAAATCAAAATCAAAGTCGTATAGGCATTATCGAAAATCAAATCTTGGCACGATTAAGGATAAGTTTAAAATATAGCCATAATAAATAGAAGCAATAACACTTAGTCATAAATCATTCTGATATAAAAAGGAAAAATACCTCATAACTCAAAGATAGGGTACTCATCTCCTCATCTATCCCAAGTAGATATAATCTATTTATCCCATTTTTCGAAACTCTAATATATAGCCTTTATTTCATTCATCAAATATCTCAAATTTTAGCCTTCACCACCATAAGCTCCTTTAAAGTTCATGTTGCTCTATCCACCGATGATTATCCTTATGTTGCTCCTGTTTACCTCATGATCCATTTATCATTAAATACCAAACTTGGTGTGGTGTAGATATTCAATTTTCAACTTGCCTGTTCATGGGCACATCTTTTCAACTTTTCAATCTCACCTTCAATTCATCATAGCCTTTGTATCAAATTTCTAGTATCCTCTATCGACGTCCTATCCAAATCTTATTTCCTTCATCAACCTTGTTTCTTTTCAATCTTTCCAAGTTCATAAAATTTCTTCCTTTAATTGTAACTCATGATCTCGATATATCCCTGGCTGTCCTCAAGCTTTCCAAGTATAAATTCTGTCGTCGACTTCATAATCCTCTACTCATCACTTCTACCTTTTATATAATGATATTAAAATTCGAACTTAAAGGTGAGCATTCACCCTAAAGTATCTTGCTCATCTTCTGACCTTATTATCTTAATGAAATCCATTTCCAAATCAAATCCTCGATATTTTAATTTTCTAATATCTATTCTATATATCCTATTTAACTAATTTCTATGAGTCATACTTGTCTATCTATTGTCTAACCAATTTACTCAATCTTTAATGCTAGGTGGCTACCCTAAGTAGAAAGATTTAAACTTCTCATCCAAATTTAACCTCTATTTTCTCAAATTGAATATACACCTTAATTGAAATTTCTATCTCACATATTCACTCACATTAATTCTACATAGGTCAATACTTATCATATGCATTATGAATTTACCTTGTCCATTAACTTCAAAAAACTTGATATTTATTATCGTTCTAGCACCGCCAAAACTTAAATTTCCAATATCCTTCTTTTTATTAATCAAAATTATACCACCAAGGAATTTTATCTATAATCTCCTTGATACTCGTATAATCTCAAATCCTAGTCGATCTATCTATGAAAGTAATACTTCTATACTAAATAATGATAAAATTCTACTTTAACTTTTGTTCTGTAACTCTCTAACAATACCACTAGTTTATTCTGACAAAATTGAAAAATCAAAGGTTTTAGATGTACACAAGATTATCAAACGACACATAACTGGACTAAATCTAATAATAATAGAATTTAAACATTTAAAGATGAGATGATTAGTCAAGAACCAATCTATAATAGAATATGATAATTATACTTTTGTGTCCGAAAATCATGTTATCAACAATCTTCGTATCACCAGTTAGCATAGCTACAATAACTCTAGGTCCATATTTAAGGTATATAAATCTAAAATTATGTTGTTCGAAATAACCGTCTTGCCAGCTAGCATGGCCACGAGAAATCTTAAATTTCATAACTAAGATACGTATATCCAAAACACGTAATCAAGGATTTTGCCTCGCCAGATAATATGGTTGCAGTAAACTCTAGAATCCATAACCAAGACGGATGACTACAGTCCTCACTGCCTTATCTAGTACGTCCTACCAGAATATAACATTGATATAGTCCATAAGCTTATCTCAATACAAATAAAGTTCAACAACGGACATATATTCAAGATGAAAGGAAACAAATGTCAGGTAGGATTCTCAAGATCAACCTAGGAATCTATCAGGAAAACCTATTTATGATTGAGCATCAAGCTTCCTAAAATATTCTATGATTTACAATCCTATCCTAGGGCAGGCTCGCAGTAGTATGACTAAGCCCAAGTACTACCACGACTTTGCACTAATTACAAAGATAGACTTGCATGGGCCACCATAAAATATGTCATGAACCACATCCGGATGTAGGGGCACGAGTGCGTGATGCACGCCCAGCCTTCGCCGCATTATCGTCGTAGTAAATTGTTTAGACAATCACTATAACTAACCATCTCAAACATATATCTAACTCCAAAGAGAACAAAGATGTATAATAACAATAATACTCAAACATAAGATCTAATAGGAAGAGAAGGCACAAATGATATAAAGAAAAAATTCCAAGGTCACAATGTAGGATAAATGTATAAACCAATACAATTCCAAGTCCTAATCCAAGTCTAGATAACCAAACATCCAAGAGTGCATCATATCCCAAAAATATATACAATCTAAAATATAAGTGTTCCAGAGACAAATCTGGTCATCCTAAGGTGTATAATCTAAACTGCATCTAGATATCAAATCTAAACAGTCGATGGGTTCTCCCCCTAGGTCTTCTGGGCTCCGTAATATATAGTACACAGATCCTCATAGTCAGCCTCTAAAAAATGTTATCCAGTCAGGATTGAAGCAAGTACAAACACTGATAAATATTTCATAACATGATAGTGACTATATAACAAGAGTTAGAATATGTGAGGCATGATAAACATGTAAGACTGTAAGTATAAACTGGCAGTTAATATAAATATGCAATAACAATAAATATAAGAAGAATTAAGTAACTGTGATAAATGACTAGAATGAAACTGTACCAATAACCCTATCCTCTATGTGTTTTGAAATACAAAATGTAGACACTTACAAAAAAGAGAAAAATCACTGTCTTTTCTTATTAGCGCAAGGAACTACAAATCGAGTACACCTGAAAGATCCTGCACTGAGAATCCCCGAGTACAAAATAAATTCTGGGAAATGGAACAATGGAGATAAAGCGAAAATTGCTCCTCTACTCCGTTAACACTCCGATTTACAAAACTGGAAGAAAACCTAAGAAAATTGCTAAACTCTCGGCTTACTGGCAAGAAGGGCAGAAATTTGGCTCTGAAATGCTCTCTGTTCTTTCCTTTTGAAGAGGCACATGCCCTCTATTTATAGTCATTTTACACTTAAACGACTGTTACGCGCACACATGTAGAAAATACACTAATTTCACTGTAGGCGTATAGTGTCCCTTTGGGCGCATAGGACGTAGGCTCATAAAGACTGCATGATCGTGGGTAGATCGTGGCCGCATGCATCGATGCACGACTTCTCGTGGAGAATGACGTGGCCGCATGCCTCGGCCCATGATTGATCGTGGACGTTGACTGGGTCGTAGGGTCGTTTCTGTCTTGGGCACGTAGTGCTGGGAGCAAACTATGTGCCCACACTTGGGTGCATGTTTTACTGCATGGAGAAAATATTATGGGCACATAGCCCCTTTAGCCATGTGGGCGCATAACATCTTCTTCATGTGGACGCAGAGTCCTGTATTTTCATGCTTCTACAAGACCCCCTTCAAAGTTTTTGACTCGAACGAGTTCGGAATACTTTGAAAGAAGCATGGGACATTGTCTTCAATAGCTCTATGGGCGCATGACAGATCATATCCTTGGGCGCATATGTAGTGCCCCGACCCGTAAGATTCCTTATGATGGATGGTTGGTTGGATGAAGCCTTGTTGGACTTGGGAATATACCAAGGATCACTTGGAAGGTTATGCGATCGTGGCAGGAATTGTCCTATGAATGTGAGTAGTGTTGAATCCTACGAAGATCCTTTAGCTTCATGCTTAAAATAAAGGATGGTATGCTATGTTTCTTACCGAGTTGCTCAATAACACCTTGCATGGAATTCAGAAAGACAATGAAAGATAATAATCACCTGAACGTAAACTGTTATTGCTAGATGAATTATATGCTTGTACGATGTTGCAATGAAATACATGACAGGTGAAACAAAGTCCCAAATACTTGGGCGATGAGTATATCGAGCCTTAGCTCGATGAATAGAAGGTAACACAGATGTTAAGACCCAAGAATTGGGCAGTGAGTATGCTTGAATTACGTCTGAATGAACATATGCTAAACAGATGCTAATTCTCAGGAATTGGGCGGTGAGTACATTGAGTTTGGTTGGAAAGATGTATGGTATCAAAGATGTGAAAAAAGGGCTTAGGTAATCACATTCTATTATCATGTGCCGTTGTAGAATATAGATTTTCCTAAGACCCTGGATTGGGTAGATGATAATGTGAGCGTTGGCTCAAGGCAAGATGGCAATACGAATGAGAATAATGGGTTATTACTTAGTTTTCCTTATCATGCATTATATGTTTTCTTTATAGATAAGTTGCATATAATTGTATGGTCATGGACAACTTGTCGACAAGATGGTTCCTCGAACAGTATTCCTGGGCCTTGGAAACCAATTCGCCCTGGAGGGAACCAGTGCTGAAGTAGTCGCACCGTATACAGGACCTTTAGTGGGGCTAGCTACCCGCACTGTATGGGGCATCGTATACCTGTAAGATGGTCCAAGATGGCTTGTCGCAAGTGAACTTCATACAGATAGGTCCAGTACTAATGGTGTCTTATGCAGGCAGAGTAAGTTATTACTCAAATACGGGAAAGGATGTCGGCTGTTGGTAAGAATCACCTGAACGGTGATAAATATATTGAATCATGATATTGTTTCTAACAATGTCTTGTGCAGGCTGAGTAAGTATTATAAATGTACAGGGATGGCTACACGACCGTGGGTAAGAATCACCAAAGGGTGATAACTGTATGCTTTAAATTACGTTGGCTATGAGATTTGCATGCTTTGCTTCATATCAGATACAAACATGAAATTGACCCTAAGGCAACAAGAAAGGCCACTATTAATAATGTTCTATAACATGATTACTTAGTGTTGTCTTCTTAGGTGAGTTGGGCCGACACAGCTCGTGTAGAAGCATGGAAAAGAACAATAATTCTTATGCGGCCCAGAATCAACATGAAACTCCTTGCGGCTCAGAACTTGGGGAGTTTCATGCGGCTCAAAATTACTGGGAGCTTCATGCGGCTCTAAAAGCTTCATGCGGCTTAGAAAGCTCAATGCGGCCTTATGCGGTTCAAAAGTCTGCCTGTACAGCTGGCCATACAGCTGGCCATTACTACTCTGACAATAAAGTGACAGCTCTGACAGAAATAATGGCTCTGACAAGATAAGATGCGACATGCTCCTAAAAAGACGAGAAAATATTCATAATATCTGACATAGTTCACAAATTCCAAAAGAAGTTCTTTATACGAATCGCCTGTACGACCTTCATGCGGCCCGGACATAGAGACCACTCCCATACGGCTCGGCCATAAGACCACCTTCATGCGGCCCAACCATGAGACCACTCTAATACGGCCCGGTCATGAGACCACTCTCATGCGGCTCAGTCAGGGGACCGCTCTCATGCGGCTAACTCATGGGGACCACTCTCATGCGGCTCAGTCATGTGGCCACCCTTATGCGGCCCGGCCATGAGACACTCTTCATGTGGCTCGGTTGTGGGACAGTCCCTCATGCGGCTCAGCCAGGATGCATCATTTATGCGGCTCACCACAAGTGTGTCAGTTGAGACATGTGACTGGAGTTGACCAAGTCTCAATAATTCGGATTTATTGCAACCAACAGATCATAACAGTTCAGATTTATTGTAACAAACAGATTAAGATTAATCTTAACCAATCTCCAACTGCCCACTTCTTAAGGCACAGTTACGAAGATGTGGCCTAAAATTAGCCACGTGGCTGTACACCCCACTCATCATAAATTCCTATAAATAGCATGGTACTATTTCCTTGCATATATACAGAGGGCCACACATATACATACATAGAGCATTTCTTTGCCGGAGCCGAGGTTGCGTTCGATCGTCCAAGGAGTAAGGCAGAGTTGATAGCACTTTTTCGAGCCTCTACCGTCACTTCCCAGAATCGAAATTAAACAATTGTACATAGATTGCTTTTCCTAGGTTTTGTTCCTAGGCGCTCTTTTGTATAAGCGAGTTTGTAATTGTGAATCAAAGTTCAGTCCTCCTATAAAACTGTTTTGTTCTTAGATAATCAATGACAAACACGACAGCGACTCTGCTAGGGACTAACTTCTCCACTGCTGAAAAGTTGGTGACGCAATCGGATGCTGCCAAACTCGGCTCCATGCAACATATGCTGGTTGTTCGCTTAGACCAGCAAGCGTTTGAAGAGATGCTCTCCGAGGAGAGCGCTAGCCAGACCTAGAAGCGAGCCGGCCCAAAAAAGGCCTGCATGGAGTGGAGGCCCAAGACCGTTGCTCCTTCCCAAGCTCTGGAAGAAGTGTTCTCTGTTGCCCAAGACGACGGAGAAGACTCACATGCGGCCCCACTTCAGGCCGCAGAGGACCGTGCTGTCCCCAAGTATGGCAAAGGAAAACACTATGATGCTAGACTTACAGGGGCAAATAGGAACTCTATGCAGTCCAAGAAGAGGCCGCATAAGGGTGCCAGCCGCATGCAGAAAGCTCATGCGGCCACAAATGCCAGCCGCATACAGAAGGCTCATGCGGCCACAACTTCCAGCCGTATGGAGAAGGCTCATACGGCCACAAATTCTAGCCGCATACAGAAGGCTCATGCGGCCTCCAATCTCAGCCGCATGCAGACTGCTCATGCGGCCACCTATCCCAGCTGCACGCAGAATGCTTATGCGGCCGCCAAGCCCAGCCACAGGGAGATGGCTTATACGACATCCAATCCCAACCGCAGACCATCCACCCTTTGCGGCTCGGGTTCAGTCTTCGACCGCCACTCATACGGTCCTGACCTCAGAACCTTCCATATGGATGTGCAGACTCTGTACGGTACAACTTGGACTCTTTCTACCATGCACCCTCGGGTGCTAGAGCAAAGAAGTCTAGGACGGCACGGGCTCGTCGAGCTCAGTCAGCTGTCCCAACTTCTGACCATCAGGGAGTCCCGTTAACTGTTATGCGGGCCTCTGATGGAAAGTTATACAAAACCACCCGTGTCCAGCCCCCGGCGGCCAACGGACAAAGTGGTTCTCAAGGGTCTCCCAACAATGATCAAGGCCAAGTACTTTTACTAGCCCCGTATCAGGGAGCGAACATGATACCAACGCACTCGTGTGCTCGGGACTCCCGGGCCCACAAAACGAGTGTAAAGTTTGCTCGAGATGTACTTGACTTGCGCGATGTGATCCTTCAGAAGAGCAAGGAAAGAGAGGAAACCTTGGTGTGCAGAGAGTCCTTCCTTGGACATCTCTGCACTCAAGTCATTGTCAACTGCTGCTGCAATAAGACAACATTCAAGAGTACCGACAGTCCGTCTTTCATTGACTGCAGCAGCCAGGATCGGTCCTAGAACAA
This sequence comes from Iris pallida, assembly GCA_029216955.1. NCBI lineage: Eukaryota > Viridiplantae > Streptophyta > Magnoliopsida > Asparagales > Iridaceae > Iris > Iris pallida. The sequence goes on along the minus strand of JANAVB010006391.1, from coordinate 367,367 downwards.
TGCTCATGAGACGAGGTGCTTCTTTTTGCCTCATGCAATTCTGCCCGGAAGGTACCTACCGGCAAGGGAGGGAAGAAAATAAATGTCTCCAGCCCGATGATCTCAACCAGTACGGCCAGGAAACTCTCATCTAAGCGGTTGATCAAAACCACCACAGAAGGAGTTTACCAAGGCACCCGCTCGAAGACAAAATCTTCAACACTTGGAGATTCGTCATCTACATCCCTGGGGGTAGCCTAAGCTGGGGGTAGCACTCCCCTGGACATCCACAACAATCCAATATTCTAAGAAGATCAACCTGGGGAGGCAATCCCTCCAACAGATGCAGCAGATTCTGACGTCCCTGAAGACGTCCACAAGTGCCAAGATGTGGCAACCTTCTTTACAGGGGGTAGAACTTCCTCTGAATCCAAACTAGAGGAGAACGTTCCCACATACCCCGACGACTTCTCGATCCGGGGGTATGATTCGAAAAGTACGTCTTCTACAGTTCTTTCTATTGCTCCTCATATGAGAACAGTATTCATGACTGAGAATGATCAAGACGGTCCCAGTGATCGACAGCGTCTCGACACTCTTGAGGCCAAACTTCATACCTTGGTTAAGGCAATAGACGAGATCAAGGCAGCTTTGTAGGCTCTCCAAGGAAGGACACATGGCCAAACAAGCTTGGGTCCCGCCATCAATGCGGACTCAAACATAACTGCACCAACGCTGGGCGATAATCCACCCGGAATATCGGCTCCCACTGCTGCAGAAGAGGCCAGGAAGGCAAGGAGAGAAGTCTAGGAGCTCCGGGCAATGTTTTACGCCCGAGAAAACTCTCAGGATCTCAAGATACGAAAGTCGTATCCCACTGCATGGAGAGATGTCCCCTTCCCTCCTTGATACAAACCATTCAACAACAATCCTTATAACGGAAAGACATCTGCAAACCGGTATATGACTTACTTTGAGGTCACAACAGATCATCTGCCGCATGACGATGCCATCCTTACACGATTGTTTGTCGGGGCATTGGAGGGAGTCGTATTCGACTGGTACCGTAATTTGCCGGACAACTGCATCCATTCCTTCGCCGGCTTCAAATATATGTTCTTAGAGAGGTTCTATGAGGTGGGACAAGATGTGACAATGTCAACCCTCATGGACGTTGTTCAAGGAGAGAAGGAGCTGACAAGGAACTACATTGAGCGGTTTCGCCAAACCGCGATAAAGTTGCCCTCCGGTAATTCGAACTCTTCCTTAATTGAAATTTGCCAGAAGAGGCTGCTCTCCACAATCAGCCTCTAGATAGGCGAAAGTCAATTTAAGGACTGGAAGACCTTCATCATCAACGCCACTAGCGCAGAAGCCAAGTTGAAGAAATTTTGCCAACTGGGATTGCACATCTCGGATGGAGAGGACAAGGGCAAACGCCCTAATGCCAACAACAACAATGGCGGCAGTTCCTCTAACAACCGAGACACCAAAAGCAAACAGGCTATGGTGGCCGATACAGCCCAAAAGCCTAAACCAAAGCAGGCTGAGAAGCAGTGGCCTCAGATGACTTACTTCTTCGAGGATAGCCATGTCAAGCCTATCTTTGAAATGCTCTTACAAGGAGACAGGATTCAGCTCCTCCGCCAAGGCGTGAACCTCGACCTGCAGAGATAGAGAGCCCAAAGTACTGTCACTACCATCGCTACGTCTACCACGCTACACAAGACTGCTTCCAATTAAAGCGGTACATCCAAAACCTCATCGATTCTAACGCCCTGGCCATTGATTTTGAGGAAGTAACGATCGCTACCAATATGGTGTCAGTCCAATTCGATAGCTTTCCTCCGGCAAGGACTCAAGATGGCGTAGTACCCATCCCCCGGACAACAATGGAGGTCGCTAATCTTTCACCTCCCCGAGACCAGGCTGCTGGGCTAGTGCCCCTCACCACTTTAAGGGGGGAGGTCATGTGGGTCCACCCGGACTTGGTGTCTGAAGTAACCCAGCTAGCTTCACCCTCCACCGACAAGAAGAAGGATGGGAAAATTAAGTTCTGCCGCACAATCTCAGCCGACGTCGAAGAAGCAACAGTGTCGTTAGCCGGTCCGGTACGGTGTAGGATAACTCGACTGAAGAACACCGGTCGGCCACTGCTGACGCCCCAGGACCTTCTCAGCCTCCGTCGACCGATAAGCCCAAGCCAAAGAAGACCCGCTTTGACATGCCGCTCTAGAAAGACGCTCCTCAGGGGCTGGAAAAGCCTTATAATTTTGACATTTTGGCACAATTGGCCAACACACCAGCCAAATTATCATTATATGAGCTCCTGAGACTCTCCAAAGATGTTCATGTCGCACTGAACGAAGCGCTCCAGAATGTCGATGCATATCTTGCTCAGGTCAAGCTTACAGGGGTGAGCTCACCGACGGATCTCCAGGACAGCACTTGTACAGGTACAATGCCCAATATTGTGTTCACTTTGTAGGATATGCTTATCAAGACCAACCTGCACGATCGCCCTCTGTATTATACTGGATACATCAGCGACATCAAGGTGGATCGGATGTACATTGATCCCTAAGCATTATTCCGAAGAGCTTGCTTCACCTCCTGCACATCCCTATGCATCGGTTGACTCCTACCACCACCCCATCAGCGGTTTCAATTCAGGGAGAAGATATCCCATTGGGAAGATTCGTCTGAAGTGCCAAATTGGCGACCTTCAATTGGAAGTGACCTGCTATGTCATAGACGCAGATACCTCCTACAATATTCTCCTTGGGCGTCCGTGGATACATGATTATATGATCGTGCCCTCCATATTGCATCAATGCTTCAAATACGTTGACAAGCATGGCTTCGTAAAGACAGAATTTGCCGACATCGATCCTTTCAAAGGGGTCGAATCCTACTATTCGGATTCCTGCTTGTATGAGAAATCAAAGAGACACCTGATCAAGAAGGATGTTCAAGAGTAGACGGAGGCTATTGCAGGGCCTGAGGAACCCTTAAGAATCCATCTCCAACCCTGCAAACCAGGCAGGACTGCACCTCTTACAGCCACTCTGCGTAGAGAAGCAACTAGTCACCCGGTGCTCACTACACAAAAGGAACAGATGACAATCTGACTGCCAAGGTCTGGCCAAGGGCCGAGACCCACTACGGAGCCACTGACAATCAGGCTGCCCAGATCCGGCCAACATCAAGCAGAAGAGATCAATCCTTCTGTTAAGCCGATGATCATTCGCCTGCCCAAGATAAGTCGATAGCCGAGCGCTAAGCCAGGGACTGCCAGTGAGCAAACCACTCCACGTCCAGCACCAAGCGCTAAGCTAGGGATCGTTAGTGCACCAACAACTCCACATTCAACACCACCAGTGGAGCCCCTAATGATCAAGCTGCCCAGGTCATCCTTCCAGTCTTCATTAATACAAAGGGTGGCTGAAAAGGAGTTAGAGCTAGCTAAGTATGTGGCTGCCCACATGATATTCCTTCTGCTGACGATGTAATCCCACCCGAAAAGATACGTTATTTTATCAATAAAGGGCTATCTTTGAACTACCTCGAGCTAAACAAGCTTTGTATAATGTATGCTATGGAACACGGTATAGGCACCAACTTACACACACAAGTGAAAAATGCCTATACCACGAACCAACTTACCCCCGCAGAAGGTGCTTGCTTCATAGTTGAGGGAGAGGATAATCCAATCATCTTCGGCCGAAAGAATGATCCACAGCCCTTCAAGATAGAAGAAGTTGATCTCGAACCTGACACCGAAAGACTGCCCCTTTATCTGTATAGCTCCCGATCCAAGTACCTCATACAAAAATAGGGGTATGATATGGAGACTATGCCAGGCTTGAATTATGGCACCGGCCGGCGATTACCTTTGCAATTGTCGATCCCGGCTGGAAAACCATGAGATTAATACAACAAAACCAGACGTGGTCTAGGCTATGTTACACCCACAATGACTCCGAAAAGCTCGGATGAAGAGTGCGACTAGCATTCACATTCAACCGGATCACCCACTTCTGATTTAGATGTTAGCATCGGGGACATATTCAGGCAAGTTTGGTCTGTCAATATGGCATTTGCTGACGCCTATGAAGAAGACAAAGATGTACCCAAACTTCTCAAGTTAGAGCCCTGGGTTCAACAACTCGATACGTAGTGGGAGAAGCATTTCGAACAAAGAGATCCTCCTATCGAAGATGAGGTCATGCAAGTTGACCTCGGTGATGAATCCTCTCTAAAGCCAATCTTCGTCAGCAAAAGCCTGACAGACGAAGAGCGGGAGTCGCTTTTGCTACTCGTCAGAGAGTATATTGACGTGTTCGCCTGGAGATATGAAGACATGCCAGGGCTAAATCCCGAGGTTGTACTCCATAAGCTCAACATTCATCCAGACGCAAAGCCGGTCAAGCAACAGCAACGACGGTTCCGCCCAGACATCATAAATTCTATCAAAGCTGAGGTCAACAAACTGATAGCCAGTGGCTTCATCCGGAAGGAACAACATCCAGACTGGGTCGCCAATATAGTATCGGTCCTCAAGAAGAATAGAAAGATCCGAATTTGTATCGACTTCCGAAATCTGAACGAAGTATGTCCTAAGAATGAGTTCCCCCTTCCTATTACGGACATAATGATTGACAACACATATGGCTTTGAGCGCATGTCATTCATGGATGTCTTCTCAGGATACAACCAAATCAAGATATTTTCTGACGATGAAAAGCATACATCATTCCGAACGTCGATTGGCGTGTACTGTTACACAGTCATACCTTTTGGTTTAGAGAATGCCGGTGCCACATATCAACAAGCTATGAGTGTCATCTTCAGAGATCACCTGCGTAAGACCATGGAGTGTTACGTCGACGACATCGCCGTCAAAAGCTGCTCTAAGGCAGATCATCTGCACGATCTGAGGATAGTATTCGACCTGATGCGAGCAAACAACCAGAAGATGAATCCCACAAAATTCTTCTTGGACGTATCTAGCAAAAAATTCTTAGGTTTTATCATTACTGCCCAGGGAATCCATATAGACACTGAGAAGACGAAGGCAATCATGGAGATGGGCCCCCCGAGAAATCTTCGAGAACTCAGAGGCCTTCAAGAAAGGCTAGCCTATATCAGGAGATTTATTTCTAACCTCTCTGGGCGATGTCAACCATTCACCCACCTTATAAAGAAGGGCATCTCCTTCATATGGAATGAAGAGTGCCAACGTGCCTTCGACAACATTAAAGAATATCTGTCGAACCCTCCAGTCCTGGTAGCCCCGGTTGTCAGAAATCCGTCTCTGCTCTATGTGCGAGCGATGGAGCATTCCCTCGGTACTCTACTAGCACAAAATATTAATGCAGGGCATGAACAAGCTATTTATTATCTCAGCCGAATGATGATAGGACCTGAGTATAGATACACCGCCGTGGAAACAGAATGTCTCGTTTTGGTGTTCGCTATTCAGAAGATGCGACACTATGTTACAGGACAGACCATCTATGTCATATCACGAGTCAACCCTCTTAGGGTTCTCATGACCAAACCAGGTGCACTCAGCTCTCGCCTTGCTACCTGGGCGATACTATTGCCCCCCTACCACATGATCTTCGTCCCGCAGAAGGCTGTTAAAGGTCAAGTTCTGACAGACTTTTTAGCAGCTCATCCAGGTTCGGAGTCAACCAGAATATACGAAGAAATCCCAGACGAGGTTGCCAATTCAAATATGGCTTCCCATGATACTGTCTGGCGAATGTTCTTCGATGGTTCTTCAAGAATCGGGTCCAAGGGCAATATCGTCTTTGGGGTCGTAGTGGTACTGATTTCTTCCTTCGGATTGGTGATCAATCGGGCATACTCACTTATGGAACCTTGTTCAAATAACGTGGCCGAGTACAACACCTTGGTTATCGGCCTCCGACTTACGAAGGAACTGGGGGTAGAGTACCTGGAAGCATATGGCAATTCATAGTTAATTGTAACATCCATATTTTGAATATGTATTTTGTCAAGCTTGCATGTATTTCAGATCTGTATTTATTTTTTCGAATTTTGGCATGTACTTGTAATTGGCTTGACTTGCAGATTTTGGTTCTCGTAATTGGGTTTTACCTGGCTTGGTTTATTTTGTGGAGGAGAATTGGTTTGATTTGGTTTGGTTTGGTTTAATATGCATTGGACCACCTTAGCCTATGCTCCACCCTCAACACAACACAACCCACCCTTATAATATCTCTACCAACCTTCTCTCTCTTCATTATTCTCTCATTTATTTTTTTCTATCTTCTTCTTCCTTCCTCTACACAACACCAACACCCCTTAGGCAAGTACAACTTGCTTCCACAAGAGAGCCCATTTTTATTGTTCCATTAGCTTCTCCTCATATTTCTAAGACACATTAGAACTTGTTATTTTTTATTTTGAGGCTTTGATTTTTGTAGATCTAGAAATTAATTATTTTCAGATTTTGGTGGTTTTGATCTATCAAACTTCTTTGTTTTCAAGTTTTGATGGTTCCATATTGTAGAGAATTTTATTCTACCCAATTTTGACCTTTGAAAAGTTGGATTTGGACTTATTTTGACCAAGTTATGGACTTTTGAAGTTTTAGGTTCAAACCATGGAGTTCTTGCTGTTTTGGAGAAGACAGTGAGCAGTGCGCGAGCTTTTTAGCTTGCGCCACTGAGCTGTGTGCGCTCTTTAGCGCAGCGCAGTCTACCTCATACGCTGTCTTTTGCAAACGTATGTGTTGCATACGCTGACTTGGGTGACAAGGAGTCGTATGGACCTTATACGCTGCCTTTTGGAAGCGTATGTCTTGCATACGCTGACTGAGCGTACGCTGACTGAGCGTATGCTGACTGAGCATATGCTGACCTAAGCGTATGCTGCCTGAGCGTACGCTGACCTGAGCGTACGCCGACTGAGCGTATGCTGACCTGAGCGTATGCTGCCCGAGCGTACGCTGACCTGAGCGTACGCTGCCTGAGCGTATGCTGCCTGAGCGTACGCTGACTCAGCGTATGCTGCCTGAGCGTACGCTGACTGAGCGTACGCTGACTGAGCGTATGCTGACTGAGCGTATGCTGCCTGAGCGTATGCTGCCTGAGCGTATGCTGACTGAGCGTAGCCTGACTGAGCGTATGCTGACCTGAGCGTAGCCTGACTGAGCGTATGCTGACCTGAGCGTAGGCTGACCTGAGCGTAGCCTGACTTGAGCGCAGTCTGACTCAGGCACAACCTGATGTTTAGGCGCAACTGGACCTGACCCTACTTACCCTGGATCTTCTATAGCCATGTATATTGATATTTTATTAGATATTTAACGTCCATTTTATATCCTTACGCCTTTTGTCATGAACTTGATAATTCCGAATTTATTTATTATGTTTGGAATGATAATTGAACAATGCTTGATAGTGGCCCGCCGTGGTGCACTCCTGACTTGATAACTTGACCTGCTACACATGACATGACAGTGACCCGTGGTGGTGCACTCTTGACAAGTAATTTGACATGATAATTCTTGATGGTGGTCCGTCGTGACGCACCCTTGCCTTGATAAGTAATCTTGACAAGTAATCTTGACACGATAACCTTGATACGCTGTTGCGACGGCTAACTTGACATGCTAAGTGAATTCTTGACACTGTGGGTGATTGTATTGAATGTGCTTGTGTAAGCAACCAGTCTTGTCTCGCATCATGTCTAGGACATGAATCCCTGGTTTTCTATGGTCAGGGATTCATACTAAATCTGGCTAGGTTAATGACTAGATTGATCAAATAGTTCATGGAGAATTTCCCAGTTACCTGTTGCCCCTTTGGTCCCGGCCTTATATATATACATGGGATTTGTTGCTATCCGTCGAGATGAGCGCACTTCCAGCCCGCCGTCGAGTGTGGTACCTTAGGACATATGTATCTTACTGCAGTGTGTCTGCTATATCCTGCTATCTTTTCCCTTTCTTGCTGGGATCACTCAGGTAGTAACAAACAGGTAACCGGACTTGGGATTCTCATTGCATCATGCCAGTAACTAGGCCTGTGATAACCCTAGTTAGTTAAAGTAGCAAGCCGTATTTATTGCTTGGCCGTGATTGATTGGATGGAGTCTAGTCCAGCTTTGTCTCGTCCTGATTCTGTACCATTTCTGGCATGACATGATTACTCGTGCTATATCTTAATTCTATATCATGAATAATTGTATGACCAGATTTCTTACCTTGCCGATAAATGGTGGGAGAAACCAAGTTCTGTTCAGACGAAGGGTTACAACCTCGGTCCTTGTTTGGTTTGCGGGTTGTAACCTGGTTATCTGAATAGTCCCATGGTTATCTCATCGTATATCATCCTGTCATGCTCTTTCATATGTTCTGTCTTTTATCGATTCTGTACAAGATTGTCTTTTATATTCACCTATCATGCCTTTTCTTAAATTAACTGTCTCTTATTATGTAATTATATTATTGTGCTAATTGCTGGTTTTAGTTCTTAAGTGAAGCCTCCTTCGCAGCACTTGCTCTTTTTGGGGTCTGACCCAGCTGGTTTTGTATGGCCAGATACTGGAGCAGCAGCAAAGGATCTACCTGCCTTCCAGCCACATGGTGACCACTAGAGGGAATCCTGGCAAGGAGTGGGTTATTTTGGCTCTCCTACTCTATTGTACATTTTCATTTTGAGGCGTTTAGCCGACGAGCACTTGTTAGCTCGATGCACTTTACTTCTGCCTGCCTACGGGCTGTAATCATGATTGGCAACTCGAGGTTGATCATGTATGACTTAACTCTTGCTAGTCCTTACATTTTGTACGACTAGCTTCATGATCATCTGGATATGTAATGTTTGGGATGCCTTACAATTGTATATTTGGTGATCTGATATCTTGTGATTATTACTAGTTGGTTGAGATTGAGACAATAGGATAATTTATGACCTTAAGAGACTGATGGCTTGTAGATAAACCCTCACATATCTAGACAGCCGTGACCGTATGGTGAGATGGATTCTATTTCATTATACGTAGCTGGCTATGTCTGCCCCTGCTCTCCAGTATTCTGGTTCTGGGGCGTGACATTAATTGTCAACCAGATCCGAGGTTCATATGAAGTTTGCCATGAAGACATGATCCCCTATCATCAAATCGCAATCACCATCATTACGTCCCTGAATGGATTCTTCATAGAATATGTTCCTAGACTCCGAAAGATTGAAGCCGACGCCTTAGCAAGACTGGCCGCTTCTCTGGCGGTCCCAAATCATACTCATCATTTGGTTGACGTAATAGGCCATGAATTGGTCTGTCCTACGAACAACGTCCAATTGGATGAGAGTTATTCTGTCCTGATGGTCGACGAGATGCAGGACTAGAGGCTCCTATTTATCGACTTTGCAATCTATGGCATCTTATCGGAAAAACCGAAAGAAGCCACCTCTATTAGAAGACATTCTCTCAGATTCTTCTATGATACTGAGACAAAAATGCTGTATCGGCAATCCTATGATGGATTACTGCTTCGGTGTTTGTCAAATACAGAAGCGAAAGAAGCTGTACGCGAAGCTCATGATGGCGTTTGTGGGGCCCATCAACCTGGCCCGAAATTATAAGACCGCCTACGCCGGATGGGCTATTACTAGCCTACAATGGTGACAGATACGATAGACTATGTAAGAAAGGGCAAAGCTTGTCAGGTCTACGCAGATTTTATACACCAACCATTCCAGTTCCTACATCCGACGGTGGGATCCTGGCCATTTGAGATGTGGAGAATGGATATCATTGGTCCAATCACCCCCACCATCATCCAGAGGATACCGTTTTATACTGACAATTACGGATTACTTCTCAAAATAGGCGAAAGCTGTTCCGCTTACAGAAGTGAAGACATTAAACGTGATCAGCTTCCTCAAGCATCACGTCATCTATCGCTTTGGACTGCTTCGAAGGATCATCCACGACAATGGTCCACAGTTCGCAAGCTACGCCTTCTATCGGTTTTGTGACAAACATCGGATCCAGAATGTTGCGTCAACACCATACAAATCGGCGGCTAATGGTTTGGCTGAAGCATTCAACAAAACTATAATCAAGCTCCTCAAGAAGTTTGTTTCCTCAAACAAACACGACTGGAATGAAAAGCTTGGTGAATGCTTATGGGCATACCGTACTACAGTCCGGACAGCCACTTGGAACACACTATTTTCTTTGGTGTACGAAAGTGAGGCAGTTCTTCCACTGGAGACTCAAATTCCCTCGCTCCGTGTCGCCCTCACTTACCGATTGACGACGGATGATAATTACCGTCGTCGGCTGCAAGAGTTGGAGGCCTTAGACGAGAAGCGCCTGTTAGCTCAACAACGAATCAAACTTTATCAATCATGCATTTTTGGAGCCTTCAGCAAGAAGGTTAAACTCAGAACATTCTAAGTGGGCGATCTCGTTTTGGCATTTCGTAGGCCGATGGTTATGAGTCACAAAACCGTCGGCAAGTTCCAACCAAAGTGGGAAGGCCCGTTTATCATCGAGGTTGTATTCTCCAATGGTGCATACCGTCTCGCAAAGCAAAATGGAGACTTGCTTATGAAGCTTATCAACGGCAAGTTCCTGAAGAAATACTACGTCTAAACGACACCATCCAAATCAACCGGATTGTTGAGTTATGTACCGTTAGGTACTGCTAAACCTACACTATGGTCATTCCAAATGAATCTATATCGCATCTTCTGGGTAGTAAGTCATGTATGATCATACCTCTGAACTTCTTTCCTAAAAGAGTATCTTCCTCATAATCTATTACCCGTGCTTTCAGTACATAAAAAGGGTAACAGGTCCACAAAATTTCTGAAATAACCACGTCGATGTCACCTCTGAGTTGTTTCTCTTCCATCACAAATAAATCACCCCTTACGTAGAACTTCTACGTCCATATTACCTCTGAGTTATTCTATGTACCCTTCATAGAGTCCACTCCTGCCACGTCCTCATTACCTCTGAGTAGGAAGACTTCATTGCAAAACCCTCATACTCACCATGTCCTCATTACCTCTGAGTAAGTATGTTGGTTTTCTATCGACTTATTATCCGTACCCAACACTAGGATACGCCAAGGATAATAGGCCCACAAATGTCCACAGTTGACCATAAATGTCCACAGTTGACCACAAGTGTCTACAGTTGACCACAAATGCTGTATTAGGTTCTCTAGTACACGTGCCACCTTTCTCATAATCTCGCGCCTCTGGAATCCATCTGTTCTATGGCGTTCTTTCGCCCAATACCAGGAACTTCCATGACCACCTTACCATAGAGTCGTTCTAGGTATCTCTATTAAGCTTATTTTTCATACCTAAAACCAAGGTATGCCAAGGGTAATAGGTCCACAGAAAGTCCCCCAGTAGGGCAAACATCATAATCCCAAAGATACGGTGCAAACACAATCGATAAAAGATGAAGTAAACAAAGTCATTTATTTAAAATCAAAAGAACTACATTTTCTGGGACTACGTCCCTGTCAAAAAGATGAAGAAACATAATAAAAGAAAGAAAAAGCCGATTATGGTTCGGCGACGCACAACTTTCTAAGACGGTCCTTCAGCTTCGACGTCGACTGCTCAATTCTCAGGGTGGCCCGACGCTCAGCCTATTGCGTCAACTTCTCTGCATCCTCTAGATGCGCATGTGCCTCCCAACCGTCTTTAAGTTTATTCAGTGCACGCTCCAAGTCATCTGAGGTTCGGGTGACCATGTCGGTCTCCCGAAAAATTAGCTCCTTGTCTTCGTGCGAGGCCTGGAGCTCAGATTCCAAAGAAACCAATTTCCTCTAAAGCTGGAGGATCTGCTCCTTGGTATCGGCAATCCCACGAGAGGCGGCCTCTTCTCGAGCGATACAGTCCTCTCCGCTACAGCTTAAGTAACCGTACTTCAGAGACAAATCTCGAAGGTCCTTCACCAGAGCAGGCTTGGTCGTCTCCCGTACCGTCCTTACCTTTTCCATGGCTGTTATAAGGAAGGCAAGCTCCTGATCTATTGCTGAAGACAGATCGACTTGCCGCAGTCTTTGAAATTGAGCCACCAGCTGATCGTCTTCTAGTAACTTGGGCTCCAAAAGCTCGACCAACCCTGCCCAACCGAGGAGGGTTCTGAGGAGTTCAATCTGGCCACGGGCTACATTGACAGACCAATACAAAAGGTGTCCACCTCTCCATAGCAGCTTCAACCCCTCGCTTCAGATGGCGGTAGAAACTATCAACCACGTCCTTCGACGAATCATCCAGAAGTTTCGAAGAAGACGACGTCAAAGGAAGAGTAGCTGGCAGAGTTGAAGAAGATGCACCGGAACTTGATGTCCCTGCCACTAGGAAACAAGTTCCGAGCGATAGGATGCCTGAATAGTAGCCATCTCCTCCTCCGCAGCTCGAAGGATCCGGAGACTGGATAGGGCAGAAAGGTCGACCTTCGGTGTTGGAGCCACATGAACCAAGGAGGGTACAGGGACCATTTCTCCCTGCCCCGGCCATTCCTACTGCTTATTCTCCTGAACTCGATCCAGCAGGAGGTCCCTAGATATAAGTTGGAGGAGGAAGAGGCATACTATCCTCCATCATATCCCCTCTGGTGACTTCTCCTCCGATGATGTCCGTCGTTGGCAGCGAAGGAGCAGGACCTGTGCGTCCGGAGCAACCATCGATCAGCTTAACCCGAAGGATGTGAAGATAGATCAAATGAACCTCCTCACTAGTCAAGACATGACTTAGCTTACCAGGGGAGGATTGTTGAAGCTGAAGCTCACTCCCAGCCAACGTATCCTCTTCACCAGCGACATCTGAGCCGAATGCAGCTGGTTCTTCTGCCCCAGCCGCCCCGGAAGGTGGATACAATTAGGGTCAGCATCACTCGGATGAAGTTCAGCAACCTCAGGGATTAGCTCAGTAGAGTCCTACATCGCCCTGGGTTGAGATATCAGCAACGGAAGGAACCTCAAGCCGTCGCAGGAAGAACCCTGGCAGAAATAAGCTCGGCACTCATATCACTAATTAAAGTCGCTAGAGCCGGGTCGACCTCAGAGACAGGTAGCCGGCTTCTCGAGAGCCCACTTCTCCTGACAGCCTACAAAGAAAAGGAGAACTGATCAGATCATAGTGCAGACAAGAAGAGCTAAAAAAGGTGGTTGTAATTCGATTTACCTCGAAATGGCATCAACATCCTCGCTTCTCTCCCTAATGATTGGCCGCGAGGCTTGACAGCAGCCATTTTCGGAAGTAAGTTATGCCGCCAATAGCGGACTCATGCCTGCTTCGCTTACGTGAAGGACTAGACACAATAGGTGCTGATCTGTACCACATCATCTGCAGGAGGAAGAGACAAGTTATTGGGGTCATCCTCTTCGTCTGTATTGGTAGACTCTGAGTCTGACACATCAACTGTATTCCCCTTCTTTGTCCTCTTTTTGGACCCTTTTGGCTTCTCCTCCAAGCTAGTACCGACAATGAAATTGGTACTTGGGTCAAAATCGTTAGGGGGCTTGTTCACCATAACATGGTACAGAACCGCCAGGTACAAAATTTGTACTGACTCCCTAGCATCAGGCACAGAGAAGCAAGTACGGGTGTGAACAGTATTATAGCAATGCCAAGCCCGGATGTCGACAAGGACGCTACCCTCAAAACTCAGGCAGGAGCTGGGATTGTCAAAGAATAGTTGACTGTACCCAAACTGTCGGGAGAACCGACTGGGCAAGTAAGGCTCCAAGAAGACGGAGTTACAGTTACGATATACCAGGTGTGCAGGACGAATGTTCTGCAACTAAAGGAGCATCTTATCGGACAAGAGGTGCGGAGGCCCAGTACCATCAAGATGTACACCACTCACTTCTTCATCAGTAAAATAAGGAACAGACACGAAAAAGGTGTACCTATCCACTCTCGCCAGCGCCATCCGACAGGCTGGCATGGTACTGCACTCCCAGGTCATACGGCGATACTAGAAGATACAGGCATCATCAGCAGTTACGTCGTCTTCTGGGCCAGGCCTCATCAAACACTGGCAGTGCATCAACAGCCACCCCATCAGATAATGATAGGACAGCTCGATTCGTTCAAAGTCTTTTGCCATATCACGGGAAATAACCTTGGACGAGAAATTGCGGAGGCTACGATGTATGTTGTATACCATGGCAGAGAGGAGAGCTAGTCTGGTCCCAAAGACTAGCTTCACCACAGGAAGAATAAAGTTACGGCTGATTCTCTCAATAGAGCCAACCCCTCCCAAAACTACGCAGTTTTGCAGCCATACCATTAGAAATACCGCCAGGAGAGCCTTATCAGACATCTGCTGGGTATCCTGATAAAAATAATTAAAGGAGTCAGTTTGACTCCCAAATTTGTCATCCGTAGTTTTTACTATCTTGGCATGAGGAAGGTTTCCTTCCGATCTATCGTCCTTCTTCTTTGACGTCTGTTGGCATGTACTATGGTGACATAGTAGTTCCCGGTAGACAGCCACAAAGACCGAGAATCGCTGCTCCAACTCCTCGAACTCTTCATTCGTAGGGGTATACGCTTCAAAGACTTCATCTCCCCAGGGCAACTTGGAGACTTCACGCATCTCGTGGAGGACAAGTCCCATATCCCCTCCCGGTGTAAATAAGGTCCCCCTACGATGATTGTACAACTCAAGAAGAGCCATAAATAACTTCTTATTTAGGGGCAGACCATAACAAGTGCCATGAATGGCATGATAGAGGCCAATCTCGCGCAGAAGATTCTTGTATGTCTGCAAAATCTACGTGGTCAAGTTTATCCATGAAGGGATGGGGTTCATCCAGTTCAGCAGCGCCAACCGACCAATGGGGTAGGACCCCTTCCGAGCAAGCTGGTTCATAAAAGTGTCAGCTTGAGAGAACCAGAAGTTGGGACCCTGCATATTTAAGAAACTACCCGGGGCCAACCCCATCCCGTAGCAGCTGACCGGTGTCCTACTCGCGACCACCGACCTTAAGTTTCTGTTATAGTGAATATCACCCATGAACATCCTATGCTGGATCGGAGGCAAGGAGTCCACCATTTTTCTGTCGGTTGGCAGCATGTTGAACCACGACAGCGGGAAGTGACGCTCCATCTGAGGAATATGGATCGCCATCCCGTTAAAAGAAAAACTCCAACTTTCAGATATATCTAGAATGTTGGAGTTCTTTACAGTTATGGCATCCCCAAAGAGGAACGCAGGTTTCAGGTATTGACCCTCCAATTTCCCAGAGTCCATCATACCCGAGAGAAAGAAGAAAGATTGGTTTTTGATATCCCTCAGCCTCTTCTCAGGTTCATCTATGGAAAATTGGTCTGACACATAATCAACTATGTGGTCGAACCTCACACCCACAGCAGATTGGGCTCGACCTACCAAGAGTTCTCCCACAGGATTGACTAGCAACTTCACTGAAAAAAGACAAAAAAAAGAAGTCAGAAGATAGCCAGAGAAAAACCACTTAATGCTTTCTGAGCTTATGCGGCTCTGTTAGGTGGGTCGTTATGCGGCCTAGTTCATAAGGAGCTTATGCGTCTCTGTTTAGTGGGTATTCATGCAGGCCCAGTTTATAAGAAGCTTATGCGGCTCTGTTTGGGGGGTCTTCATGCGGCTCAGTTCATAAGGAGCTTATGCGGCTCTGTTTGATGGGTCTTCATGTGACCCAGTTCATAAGGAGCTTATGCGGCTATATTTTGTGGGTCTTTATGCAGGCCCAGTTCATAAGGAGCTTATGCAGCTCTATTTTGCTGGTCTTTATGCGGCCCAATTCATAAGGCATTTATGCGGCCATGAGACGACTCTCATGCGGCTCGGATATGAGGATTACTCTCATGAGGCATACTCTCAGGCGGCTCAGTCATGAAGTAAACTCTCATGCGGCTCAGACATGAGGCATACCCCATGCGGCTCAGACATGAGAAGTTCATGCGGTCCATACGGCACACTAAACTTGAGCAGTTCAGTAAAGAACGAAGAAAAAGGCCCGCGCATAAAACATACGACTATAGCCATTATAGTTAGGGTACGAAGCCATGCAGTTTTCTTCCCGACACTCTTACCGTCAATAGCAGGATGAATGTCGGGGTGAGCTGAGATCGTCGACGAGGAGGCAACTCCTTTGCCCTTCGTCCGCAGCATTGGAGGAAGCCTTGAGAGCCATTGATGATCGAAAGAGGAGAAAATACGGAGACTAGGACAAGAAAAGCTTGAAGAAAGAAGAGAGTAAAGAATCTCTCTCTTCAAAAACTACTCATATTTATAGGCTGGCAGGAGCGTGTGAACCGATAGACTGCTTCGAATTTCGTGCTGCCTAGAAGATAAAGCCAACCCTTAGGATTCTATCCCCTTTCATGCAAAAGGCTGCTCAGAATCATCAAAGCAAATCTAAATATTTAATGCCGACTCTTAGGATCCTATCCAAAATACGGCTTTAAAATCAAAATAAATCAAGAGTAATTAATAGGGACGCCTACGTGGCACAAGACCAGTATGCGGCCAGAGAAGCCTATACGGCTAGAGAAGCTTATGCGGACATGCCCATGCTTCTTATTCAAAGTATTTCAGTTTTACAAATTGAAAACTTTGAAGGGGGTCTTGTAGAAGCATGGAAAAGAACAGTAATTCTTATGCGGCCCAGAATCAACATGAAATTCCATGTGGCTCAGAAATTGGGGAGTTTCATGCGGCTCAAAATTCTTGGGAGCTTCATGCGGCTCTGAAAGCTTCATAGCAGCTCAGAAAGCTCCATGCGGCCTTATGCAGGTTCAAAAGTCTGCCTGTACAGCTGGCCATACAGCTGGCCATTATTACTCTGACAATAAAGTGACAGCTCTGACAGAAATGATGGCTCTGACAAGACGAGACGCTACATGCTCCAAAAAGACGATAAAATCTTCATAATATCTGACATAGTTCACAAATTCCAAAAGAAATTCTTTATGCGGATCGCCTGTGCGACCTTCATGCGGCCCGGACATGGAGACCACTACCATACGGCTCGGCCATAAGACCACCTTCATGTGGCTCCGCCATGAGACCACTCTCATGCGGCCCGGTCATGAGACCACTCTCATGCGGCTCAGTCAGGGGACCACTCTCATGCGGCTCAGTCATGGGGACCACTCTCATGTGGCTCAGTCATGAGGCTACCCTTATGCGGCCCGGCCATGGGACACTCTTCATTGCGGCTCGGTTGTGGGACAGTCCCTCATGCGGCTCAGCCAGGACTTATTATTTATGCGGCTCACCACAAGAGTATCAGTTGAGACACGTGGCAGGAGTTGACCAAGTCTTAATAATTCAGATTTATTGCAACCAACAGATCATAACAATTCATATTTATTACAACAAACAGATTAAGATTAATCTTAACCAATCCCTAACTACCCACTTCTCAAGGCACAGTTACGAGGATGTGGCCTAAACTTAGCTACGTGGCTGTACACCCCACTCATCACAAATTCCTATAAATAACATGGCGCTATTCCCTTGCATACACACAGAGGGACACACATATACATATAGAGAGCATTTCTTCGTCGGAGCCGAGGTTGCGTTCGATCGTCCAAGGAGTAAGGCAGAGTTGATAGCACTTTCCCGAGCCTCTACCGTCACCCCCCCAGAATTCAAATTAAACAATTGTACTTAGATTGTTTTTTTAGGTTTTGTTCCCAGGCTCTCTTTTGTACAAGCGAGTTTGTAATTGTGAATCAAAGTTCAGTCCTCCGATAAAATTGTTCTGTCCTTAGATAATCAATGGCAAACAACTCGCCAATACATTGATGATATACTTACCTACATTGTAGGCAATATTACATGTACTTGCGTATGGGGGAAATCGTTTGATCAGTGCTTGGCATCGATGATTCAGATGGGTGTGCAGAAGCACTTTTGTAAGACGATGTCTTCTGCTATACGGGACATAATGTATAGAACAATGTAACTCAGTTGTACCAGTAAGATTGTAGCCAAATTGGCAAGTTTATTATAAAAGAAGTCGATATATTTAGTTGTAGCCTAAAGGGCAAGTGTATACATTCAGTTGGCTATTCAAGAGTCTTGTAATCAGTTGTAAAATCTTTATTCCACTGCAAGTCTTGTCATCCATTATGATTATCAATAAAGAGATACATTTCTTTATATCTTGTGTGACTTCAATTTATCTGCTTGGTTTTGCTGCATTGTCGATGTTTTCTGAAAAATACCAGGAACTATAATAGTTTTGCCTTGTATAAGTGCAATCTAGACTTGTACGGCATCACACTCAGTGGCTAGTTTTCGATCTTATTAGGATCGGGGTGTGACATAATGGTATCAGAGCACGGCTTTACGTCCTTGGACTCTTATTCGATTTGTTTCAATCATTGTTGCTACTAAGATGATTCAAAGTTGCTTTCGCGATGATTCAAAGACTGCTTTCGTGAATACTCAAAGTTGCTTCCGTGATGAAATCAAAGTTGCCTCTATGATGACTCATAGTGCTTCTGCGATTATTCCGTGTTGCTTCCAAACTATTCTAAGTTATTCCCTTGACCGAAAGTCTGTTGATCCTTCTAGTCGCTCACTGGGTGTTCCATATAATAAGTCTAAATATATGTGGGCTGTGATATGTATGCTTTGTTGAATTTCTAAAAGATACTAAAACGAATAACAATAATGCAATACGATAATAAGTTTGTGATGTATGCTGGATGTCTTATGTGTGGGATTATTGAAATCGATTGTTATGCAGCAATCGACTATGGGTGATAGCATGGTTTGTTAGAACAGAATGTGCATAGATTTTAGTGAATAAGAATCGACAGAATCTTGAGTCGGTATTTATGGTTACCATAACCACTACTGGACGGATAGTCCATATTGGACATTGGTTTGGTGCGAGGAGGAATATTATGTCGAGTATGGCTTGAGCTGTGGTATATGGCTTTACCCTCTTAGCGAAAAGATAACCCTTGACGTGTTCATAATTTAGTAATTGCTTTACCTATAAGGTATTAGGTAGTATCGAATCGCAGCTGAGATTGCGATTGATATATGACGGCTAGGCATGTCCTTTGATGATTATGTTCGGATGACCCGTTACGAGATTTTGATGTGTTCGGATGAACCATCGCTTGACTTTGACGATTAGCACTATGGTGGATAATAAGAAAATTGAGAATATGAAATGAATACCTTGGTTGGGAAGGAAATGAATTACATATTGAAGCGTTACTTGAATCAGTTGGGTAAAAGGATTGTAGGCTTAGTAACGATGGTGGGGTGTTGCTATCGAAAGATTTGGAAGAATAAGATGGACCGAATATAGAATGATATTGGAATTGAGTCAATAAAATTGTATATTAGATATCGACATAATTGATGGTGATGTTAGGTGCTTATCGGGATGTTGCGAACGATTTAGAAGATGCAGAGAGTTGCGTCAACAACCGAAAAGTTAGAGAATGGATTTGAGGAATAGATGATCTTAGCACGTTGTGCAGTTGTGCTTGAGTGAATTTAACGTGTCCTGAATTAACAAGTTATGACCCTTGACTATTTTGAGGCATACGGAATGGGTACGTGTCCCTTGATGCATGAAAGAGTAGATATTCCTTATGAGAGTCGAATGGCTGGAATACAAATAAGTATCGAGGTGCAGCGATATGTAATAGACCCTGTCGGTAAATGATATTGTTGCATGAATAACAAGTTTGGTGGAATATAGAATTGTTGGATGATGACTTAGCGAATGAGTTATGTCATATTCAACTGGATAACCGATATGCGGATGCGGGATGATTGATGCCATAGTGATTGGATCGATACATGAATAGTAAATCTTCTTATGGAATCACAAGGAGATGATACAAAACGAATATTGATGGTTAGCGTGGATTGCTAAGAGATGTCCGTGTTTGTTGCTAGGGAAAATTAATAAAGGATGCCTTCGAAAGAAACACGATTTTGTAGTTGCCGATGTTATTGGTTAAGGAGTACAACTGTATCGATGATCTAAAAATATAGAAAATTAATATATCGCGAAAAGACCGTAGAAAAGATGCTAAATAGTAGGCTATTGAGGTAACAATATTGGTTTATGACTTAGAATAGTTGACCCGATTGAATAAAAATTTGAGTACGGTATGAGGATGCAAGTTGGATTGAACAAGTGTTGTTGCGTCTATGCTAGTAGAAATTAAAAGTTTGGATATTCGATGAGGAGTTTTATATGATAGCTTCAGGAGTGACCCATAAGAATTGTCGGATAGTATTTTGTCGGTTGTGGGTAAGTCTAGAATGAGACTTTGTTGGGTATGGCCCGAGTGTGAGTACGGGTAGAATGACTTGACCCTAGAGTGTCAGTCGGTTGCCTAGAATGTCGGTTGGTTGCCTAAAATATCGGTTGGTTACCTAAGTTTCAGATTGGTTGGCTATGTCATTTCAGTTGTCCGTGTTGAAAATAAGTTCATAAGTTTGGGGTGGTGTCTCATGTCCCTAAGTTTGTCAGATCATAGATTGTCCCTAAGATACCATAGAGTTGTCCCTATGATAAGAATTGGTTGCCTCTAAGATAAGAGATAAGTATGTCCCTGATAGCTATCCATCTCATATGAGTTAGCTGAATGTCTGGTTTAGTTTAGATTAGCTGACCATAGAGACTTGACTGAATGCTAAGTTGACTGTTGGAAAATCGTAGGATGTCCCTATTGATGTTACGTGAGTATAGTCGGTATAAGTAAGATGTGTCAGAAGGTAAACTTCAGTATGGAATGAAGATTGGAAAATTTGATGTTATAATATTGGATGGGATGATGGATCATGTTGGTTTCGAAAACTTGGTTGCCTTTATTGGAATGTCAGAAATTGTTAGAACTGGTTGGAATTGGTTGATTAATATTGAGCTGCATAAATTGATAGTAGTGCCTTGAGACAATCGGAATAATTTCATTGATCGGATCAGAATTGAGAATAAGTGTAACGACAGAATTGAATAGTACGTGTAGCCTAGATCGGCGAGAGCGAATGTAAATAGGAATGACCCTCGGGATTAATGCTGCTGAAATATGAGAGTTACTTATGCGAGAGGATAATATGTTGGCTTGATCAATATGAGAAAATGTTTGAGTACAGTAAGAAATGTTACTAAAGTTGAATGACGGTACAATTTGAAGGATGGTACGACTTGGAAGATGGATTATGATTGGGAGATTTATGAGTCACAAACAAAGTGTGTGGATGTGAATGATGATGAATACAAGATTTGATCGATGAGAATCGGGGTATCCAAATGAAATGTGGCAATAGGATTTATCAACTTTGGTGGCATGAATGACAATGAACTTGAAAGGAATACTTTGGAAAAAAATTTGGATTGATTGTGGAAAGTTTCTCGAGTTAGAAATGGTTACATCTATTATGTTATTAGTTGGTTGGAATATTTAATAAACAAGTGGGATTATACGAGATGCTCGAAAAAATTACTGAAGTTCAAAAAAAAGTTACACCGTAGCTCGTTTGCTTTCTCTATCACCGAACTTGGCTGAAGTGCATGTATTTCTGGGATGCCTAATGTATGATTCCAACTAAGTGGTATGCTGAATTCAAATGAAGCCACGGGAAGGATTATTATGTTTTAAGGATTTGCACGAGTGTCGAAGGAAAGATCAAGGATGGTAAACTATTTTGAATCAATTTAGGATGCTGTTACGAGACGGTACATTACCTGAAATCAATCGAGTGATTGCGGAGATATATTAAATAGTGCAAGTCGATCGTTGAGAAGTTACATAAAAAGTCAGTTGATGTTTTGGGGATGAGTTTTGTTTCAAGTTTCGAGGACGAAACTTTTTCTGAGTGGTATATATTGTAGTGCCCCTGTTTGGAAAAACAAAAAGTTTATTCCAAACTTATAAAAGAATAGTACAAAGTACAATGAATTTTGGGGAAGTACGACTGTAGGAATCTGATCAGAAGACGATCACTTTTTCCTTGGACTATGTGAACTTGAAGACTGTAGCCTCTGGAGAATGCAACAACAATTTTGTAAGAGTTCTTGATCTCTGTGCGTAATTGATTGATCCTTCAATAATGATTAGAAAATCTATTTATAGAGTTATGGAAATAACTATTTTAGCAGTTATTCTGATGTGTGCCAGGCTGGATTGCGCCAGATTGGGTTGGGCCAACCTCATGTTGTGCCAACTTTCATTCAGTTATCAGATGTGTACTAACTATATTTAGACGCATGGCATCGTGTGATTGAGATACGCGTAGGTCGTGTACAGGATAGTAGACAAGGCTTGAGAGATTAGTGGCATGTGCGCCATGTTATCCTGCTTTAGAAATAAAAATTGTCTCAACTTTGTCGGATTGCGCGAGCTTCAGTCAACAAGTAAAACTGCGCCTGATTGAGCTGCGCCTAGACACGTGGCAGATTTTGAGAAGAAATCATTCAGATTGCGCTTAGTCGCAACTTAGGATTTTGTCTGGATTGTGCCTAGGTGCAACTTACAAAGCGTACAGGACAGCTGTCAACCAACTCTCCTCGAACGGCACAATCGCGGGATTCGAAGAGATTTTCCTCGTTCACTGTGGTATTAGTTGTCAGTACTGTCAGGTAATGATGGCTATTAAATGTCAGACACAACATAGATTTCGGCGCAATAAGAATAGGCGCAGTCTGATATATGGCGCAACCTGTTCAGCGGCGCAGCTTGATCTCTGAGCTTCAAAATAGTGGCACAGCTTAATTTTTGGGGCACAATTAGATCACTGAATAGTAGATACATGGCGCAACTTGATTTTTAGGCTCTACAAGACCCCCTTCAAAGTTTTCAAAACTTAAAACATTTCAAAGTTTTTGAAATACTTTGAACTTTATAAAAGTTTTGACGGAGTCAAGTTGCGCCAGTCTCGCGCAATCTGTTGTGACCAGTTACGATTTATCATGCACGATTCGGAATGACTGTTAGGATTCTTACTTTTTGGCTATAAATAATCTCTATTTAATCTACTGTGATTCTTTACTTTCACTTTTTTAATCTTTGAGAAAATTTCTTGAACTTCTGTAACCCTCTTTTTCGACCATCTTTTCGACGACATGGCCCCAAAAGGACTGATGCTGACAAAGGAAAGGGCATCTCCACCCCCTTCAACTCATGCTTCGTCCACCCATGTGCCACAATATGTGCCGCCGTCTTCTCGTCGAGAAATAGCCAACCCAGTAATGGAAGGTGATTAAGGGCGAGCCGATTCGATTTATGAGCGATGATTTCATCAATGATTGATTTATGCCCCTCTTTTTAGAGTGTGGTGTATCACAAACTTTGCGCCACCCCTTCTTAGGGTGTGGTCGCCCTTTTCTTGAACATTGTTCATTTTTACATACCGTGTTACGCATACTGTTACGCACAGTTAAAAATACTGTATGACTTAATTTGAGGCGCAACTCAGTATGTGGCACAACCTGAGGTGTTGTGCAACTTGAGTTTCGCACGACATGGCATATGGAACAACTTGGGTTGTTGCGCAATTCAGGATATTGCGCAAATTAAGTTTGCGTAACACATTACGTGGCGTAACTCAGAAAGTCTATGTAACTCAATAAGTCGTACATCTTTATTTTGCTTCTAATTTTTGTTCATGTATCTCTTTGCAGTTAATCTCAGGGAAAACCCGAATGCAGAAAGACTTGCTTCAACATTTAATATCCCAGAGTATTGAGAGAATTTGTCTTATGTCACTTTCCCTCAATACGGGTCCTGAAGCACGAAGAACTCTGCTCATAGATCAAGATAATCAAACCCCTTTGAACTTAATGAACGGTGAACCTCTTCAGAGCTTGGATACTACAGTCCACAAGAAACCTACCTTTTTATTCGGGGATGCTATCAAGAAAACCTTCCAGCCTAAGGCAAGAAAAGAGATAAGATATTTCTTAAAGGGAGACAATGCCATATGTCTAACAGAAATATCAAGGTCTATGGCATTATCCCAGTATGCTTTCGCTAGCTATCTTAGAAGGATGTCATAGGATCTGACTCCTCTTCAGCAAGCAAGAGTTGGAAAAATCTGTTATAAATTGGGTCCGAGGAACAGGGACCTTTTCTACAGTACTTCTGAAAGATATAGTACACATTTAAGAGGTTTAAGGCCGAGCTGCATTCCTCCCGAGGATTCTTTCCTGCTCCTTCCGGTCAGAGTACCTATTTTTACAAATACATTTACAAAAGCTGAAGGAAGATATCCGGACAGAGCTATGCGTATGACAGGCCTGTTAAACCCTGGGATGAAGCGCTGGAGTAGCTTGTCTATATGGATTTTAGAGGAATTCAAAGACAAGCTCATTGATCTGGGTCTCTATAATGCCGTCTGCATCACAGTTTATTGCATTCACCCAAACCCTCATATGTTCTTGGCTCTAATAGAGAGATATAACTAAAGTACTGGGTCTTTCATGACGCCTCATGGAGAAATAGGATTTGCTCTTAACGAGATGGAACATATCTCTCGTCTACCAATAGGTGATAACCCATATGAAGAATACATTTCTTGTCACTACCACATTTCTAGTTTGAGGGTATTTTTGTCATTTTTAGGGTTATTTTAATTTATTATAAATTATTTGAATTTATGGGAATTTTTAGGATTTATTTTGGAATTATTTGAATGATGGTTGACTAGGTTGACTTTGACTAGCATTGACTTGGTAGACTAACCTAGGAGCTAACCCTAGTTGTGTTTGGACTTGGTTAGGTCATGTAACCCTAGATAGACTAGAGTTAACCCATGGTTGGTCATTAAACTCAAGTTAGAATAGAAAGGCTTTTAGTCATAAGCCATGACTTATGGTTTGAAACCATTAATTAGCAACTTAGCCATAGAGGCCCAAGCCCAACCCATTAGCTAACCCTAAATCTAACCTAGCATGGCTGGCCAGCCCACATTGGTATTCCCCCCTATAAATACTCTCCTCAATTTAGGGCTAGCCTTTTAGGAAAGAACAAGTTTAAGAAGAGGTATTTTCCCAACTTCATTAATTCATAGAAATTCTATTTTATTTCCTTTTTCCCTCAAATAAATTGCATTAGGTTCTAAATCACCTCTAATTGCTGTTTGTGGTGTTCAATCTCAGTTTGTGGACAATTTGGGGCTATTTGTTATCAAGAGGAACACCCCCTATTGAAGCTTTTCTTGCATTTGGACACCAATAGGTAAAACTTTTTAAACACCATTAAAATCCCAGTTTCTTTGTATATTTGGAAAGCCCTAGGTCTACCCTAACTGTAGGTATACCTAAACCTAGGTTTTGTGTCCATTTCGTGTCCTAAATGGACACAAATCAGTCCCATAGGCAAGGTGTTCGATGAAATGCCCCAAAGGGCATTTCGATTTGGTTTTCAAATTATTTTTGAATAGGAATCTAGATCTAGGTCTTGTTTATGGGTTTCCACTTGTCTGAGTTTTGTTCTGGTCGATTTGTGTCGTGTCTTGCTCACTGGACACGGCCTCACACGTAGGGTTTGCATGTCCTGCTACTCGGGGGCTGTATCGGACACAACATGCAACCACTGGACACGAAACTCGACACACACGTTGGGACAGTGTCTGAAACGACACTCCCCAAGTGGCATGACCCCTCGTGTCGTGTCGAGGGAGCACGATCTCGTGTATCGATTTTGTACTGTAATGGCTCACGCGTTCAGTCGCCACTGATATGGGTTGATAACTCGGACACGGGGACACGTCGACCCAAATCAGGGTGACACGTAGGTAGCCTGACACCTAGTGAACACGTGGGTGTGTGCACGAGACACGAAGTGTCCTGTGTTGGGTGCACGACACGCGTGCACTTGTGCACGAGACTGCACTGCTGTGCAGTGTCCAGTTTCTACTGTTTTAGGTTTAATTGATTTTGAGACGTCGTGTCACATTGTGGTGGACACGAGACACCTCATGGGAAACGTGCACACCCTATATTAGAGTTACCAACCTTTAGTTTTGTATTTTAGCTTCTTTTTGATACTCAAATCACAATTACCTTAAAATCCTGAAACCATTTTATTTCCTGTATTTTCCAGTTTTAATAATTGAATTTTGGCAGCTATTTTAACCTGTTTAATTGATGTCAATTACTTGTTTAAGAGTCTAGTATGATGTACTTACATGTTTTCTACTTGTGTGTCAATTTTGGGTTGATTTGGTGTATGTTTGGGACTGATTTTTGGTGGATTGATCATGGGACTGAACTGAACTGATTTGTTGAATGAATTGGTTTCCTTTCCTTTCCCTTCCTCTGTCCAGAAACTTACTGTACACCCTACACACACACTCTTACTTGTATACACCCACACACAACTATTTTACCTTCCTATCACTGTTACACTCATTCACTAGCACACACACTCTATGTGACACTCTCATTCACCAATGACAGGACACTTATGACACACACACAGCCACAAATACTCACACATATACATGAACATGCCTATTTCTAAGTATCCCATGTACAAACATTCCTATCTATATTCCTGTACACAGGGAACAGACTACACACAACCTACATGACACTATCACCATGGTTCACTCTCTCACACACACATGACACTATCATTGTTACTCCTATATGACACATGCCTAGAGCACACATCTATACCTCTATGTGTATGTGTACTTACATATATATATATATGGGTGGTGATTTCCTAATGTATATGTACCATGACCTATGTGTAATGTATAGTGTATGTATATCTATATGTATATATGTATTAAGCCTATATAGGTATATGTATAAGAGTATTTATGTCTAATGTATAGGCTTATTAAGTATGTAAATGTATGCTAATATATATGTGGATATATATGTAAGCTAAGTAATGTGTGCCTATAGGTAATGTGTAATAACTTGGAAAGTTTGTATAGGTTGTATGGACTTGATAGACTAGTATAGGCTAGATTAGCCTTGGTTAGACTAATGTAGACTAGTTAGACCAATTTAGACTTGTTAGACCTAGTTTGACCATAGTTGACCTAGTTTGACTTCTAGGGTTGACCAGAGTTGACCAAGAGTTGACTTTGGCCTAGATTGACCTAGATTCATTTATAATGCATTGAATTACATCTTGTTATCATTTTAGACTTGTTGTGACTTGTGCTGTTCTGAATAGGAGCCAGACACCTCTCCTCGGACAGTACATTTCTCTCGGACACTCAGATAGCAGGCGAGTACATTCTCTGATCATTTCATAACTTGTTAGAATTATATTCCTGCTTTAGATTACTTTACTTGATGCTGTCACGACATTATCATGGATTAGTACTATATGGATCTCTTCATGCGATGTTATCCCCCTCGGGAGCATCGGGTACATTGTGTCATGTGCGTTTCACTTTCATCATGTACTCCTCTGCTTTCACCATACATGTACACTCTTGTGAATCATGTACTCTCATGTTCACAGAGCCCTCATGTATACTATCATGTGTACCCTTTCATGGGCCTTCATGTGATATCATGTATAATAACATAACCTGCTTAGATCCTTGTGTATTGATTGGGAGAAAACTGGAGGAGTGCAACTAGTCATGTGAACAAATTCCATAGTAGTGTAGATCATGTGAAACTCCTTAGTGTAGATCATGTACTAATCTGTCCCTGTTCACATGTGCTATCCTGTACTCTACATCACTAGCCACTATTAGTTCTCTATATACAGTAGCTATTTACATATAGTTCTCTTCCTTTACATCATGTACTTCCTTTCAGTTTCATGTATCTTACTCTACTGCATGTTTATATTTTCTAACCTGCTATGATCTGTTGAGATGTATTATGCTCGCTCCTGTCCTGACTGGACTTGTTGAAAATATTACAGAGGACGAGGAGGAGGCCTGTGTGGATACATTCTACGGGGCAGCCCTAGACGACACTTGTGAGCTGGATCCTCAGGAGGACCCAGCTCTAGCTGATGACTTTACCCCTACTACCTAGACTAGCTTAGTTAGGCTTTATCTTACTTATGTTGTCTTGAGACTAGTTTAGTTAGACTTTATTTCTATCTTTGAGATCTGGATTGTATATATTCTTTCATATTCAGTAGTTGAGACTTGTATTTCTGGATATTTGCTGAGATGTTATCTTAGACACTGAGACTCTTCTGATCATCTGTATTTTCCTTGAGTTCTATATCATATCGTGCTTTCTTCTTCCTTAGTTGTGATTGAGTTTACTTTCTGCTATGTCACCCCATTCGGGGAGTATAAACTGTTAGCATTATATTGTTATATGTTGTGACCTAGGACAGCGTTCTACCGCCGACACTGCGGCATAGGTTGGACGTACCCACGTCTCGTGCCCTTACTCTAGGGTGCGGGTCGTGACACATTTTTAGTGGTAGCCCATGCAGGTCTAGACTAGAAGTGTAGTAGTATTCGAACCAGAGTATCACTACAGCCTGCAGTAGGATATAGGACATTTGTTTTCAAGGTACTCAATCACATTAGAAAAAACTCTTTTATTGCCATCTAAATCCTTATTGTTAACTGATTCTTATGAATTTAACTGTTCGCCTTTGTTATATCGCTTCTTTCTCAGAAATTGATACTCTTGTTGGCCTGTCTTCAGGATGGTGGAGACGCGATCGCAGCATACCATTTATGGGGATGTTGTAGAGGGATCTGCTACCTCTCAGCCAGTTCAGCAGGGACAGGAGACTGCAGCTCCTGCCACCTTTGTTCGTATTGAGGCTCCAGCAGCAACAGCAGGGGGTATGCCTCCACCGGCTCAGAGACAGGACCCAGTTATCTCAGAGGTGCCTTCCCAGCAGCCGCCGCCTACAGGATACGTGGATGCGGCACAGATGTTCTCCTATTTCTAGCAGTTTATGTACCGGCAGCAGGCCCGACAGGATAGGGGCATGGAGTTGGCCCTTACGACAGTTGCAGCCCGACCAGTGGTTCAGCAGCCGAGGACACCGGGGATAGAGCAGTTCTAGAAGATGAGCCCTAGAGACTTCCTGGGGACGGTGGGGATTCTATATGCTTACGAGTGGATCGAGCATATAGAGAAGATCTTCCGCCTGGCCCGGATACCGGCAGATCTCCAGATAGAGGCAGCAGCTAGCCGGATGCGAGATCTTGGTAGCACCTGGTATCAGTCAGACCCTAGGGTGGGGGTAGCTGGATAGACCTTGGAGGAGTTCAAGGGCTTCTTCAAGGAGAAGTTCTTTCCAGATTCTGCGCTTCGAGCCTTGGAGTCGCAGTTCGAGAGCTTAGTTCAAGGGTGCCTGTCAGTAGAGGAGTACGCTGGGGAGTTCGGCCGCCTCGGCAGATTCGTAGAGGGCTTGAGCGAGACGGCGAAGGCCCAGAGGTTCCAGAAGGGTCTGGTCAAGGAAGTCAAGTCCTTGACCAAGGGCAACAGGGAAGACACTTTTGAGGAGATTTTGACGGGAGCCTTATTGGCTGAGGATGATCTTGAACTTAGGCTCAAGAGGGGGCGAGACCCAGTTGGGGGCAGCAGCAGCGAGGGCCAGGCTAATCCAAAGGAATCACAAAGGAATCACATCTGTGCGCAGTTAAGCGTATCTTTCGATACCTTAAGGGCACTTCTTCTGTTGGCTTGTGGTATCCCAAAACTAAGTCCTTTGACCTTACTGGTTATTCGGATGCAGATTTTGCTGGATGCAAAGTTGATAGAAAAAGTACCAGTGGCACATATCATTTCTTAGGCAAGGCTTTAGTCTCATGTTTAGTAAAAAGCAAAATTCTGTAGCCCTATCAATAACAGAGGCTGAGTATATCGCCGCAGGACGTTGTTGTGCTCAGATTTTGTGGATGAAACAAACCTTGGAAGACTATAATTTATTTTATACACATATTCCCATTTTCTATGATAACATGAGCACTATTAATTTGACTAAGAATCCTGTATGTCATTCTCGTACAAAACATATCGAGATTCGACATCATTTTCTTAGAGATCATCATCAAAATGGAGATATTGACCTTGTATACGTAGATACTGAGAATCAATTAGCTGACATTTTCACAAAACCTCTAGCAGAAGATCGTTTCAATTATTTACGTCGAGAATTAGAAATTTTGGATGTCAATAATATTAATTAATGTTGTTTTATGATTCTATTTCAATATACAAAAACTGCGTTTGAGACAAGCCAATAAAGAGTCTGTCTGTCACCACAACTACGGTTGAAGCGAAGCGGTACTTAAGAGTTCCCCGGTGAACCTCCGCCAGCTGGGACAGTACTCCTACAGCTAATCTGAAACAGTCGCTTGTAGAAGCATGGAAAATAATCCATGCGGCTAGGAAATCCCATGCGGCTCAGAAAGCCCATACGGCTCAGAGAGTCATACGGCATAAGGGACTATGCGGCCCAAGAAATCCCATACGGCTCAGAAGACATGTGGCGTAACAGTGTTCCCCTCCGCCCTATACTGCATTAATTACTTTGACGGCTGACAACTCTGAAAAAGTGACAGCCCTGACACAAGAGAGGTAATTATGACTTTGTCATAATGACAGACCCCTAGGGAAGAGAAAGAGATCTCTGACACAATCCCCCGAGATCCATAAAAATACCACGTGGCCTTGCCACGTGGACGTTCGTATGCGGCTCGAGCGAAGACTTCCCATGCAGTTCAGAATGAAGCCGTCCTATGCGGCTCAGGCCGAAACAGTCTCATGCGGCTCAAGCGGAGGCCTTCCCATGCGGCTCAAGAAGACCATTTCCATGCAGCTCAGGCAGATGCATCCCTATGCGACTCGCAATGATCATCTCCATGTGGTTCAAACGTACGAGGGGGGGCCACTACCAAAGCAGCCCTGACACGTGGCCCAAACCTTATGCGGCCCAAACCTTATGCAGCTCAATCTTCATGCGGTTCAGATCCCCCCAGTGGCTCCTAGGACATGTGTCCTAAGCCGATCAATTTCCCAGATTTATTGCAATCAGAGATTGGGTCAAATCCCAATAATCTGGGACACGTGGCAGGAGAATAAATCAAATTTATTCGCAGACATCAGCAGATCATCATGAGGAAGATTTATTCCAATCAGTATTAATTACTGATGAAATTTGGTGTAATCTACACTTAATGGCCCAGATTCATCACACTCAAAAACTAATGGCCTAGATTGACCAATCCACAGGCCGCCGCCATCTCCAGGAAGCAATCATTGCAACCCTAATGATCACACCCCATTCCTATAAATAGCAAGGTGCCATTCCCTTGCAATATACATTCCCTGGCAATATATACAACGGAGAGAGCGCGACCAGAGAGGCCCCTTTTCGAGATCAGAGAGCATTAGAAGACTTGGAGAAAAAAGCCGAGAGAGGGCAAAGAGAGCATTTCTTCAACGTCGAGCAAATCTTCTGGAGCCAAGGCTGCATACCGATCGTCCAAGGAGTAAGACAGGGTTGCCGTCGCCTTTCCGAGCCTCTATCGTCACCCCCAGAATCTAAAATAAACAATTGTACTTAGTCTGCTGTACCTAGGCTTTCGTCCCTAGGCTTTCTTTGTACAAGCAAGTTTGTATTGTGAGTCTAAGTTTAGTCCTCCCATAAAACTGTTCTGTACTTTTATAATCAATGGCAAACACGATGGCGACTCTGCTGGGGACAAACTTTTCTACGGCTGAGGAGTTGGTGACACAATCGGATGCAGCCAAACTTGGCTCCACACAACAGAAGATGGTCGTCCGCTTCGACCAACAGGCGTTCGAAGTGATGCTCTCCGAAGGAAGCGCTGGCCCGGTCCAGAAGCGCACCCGCACCATGAAGGCTCGCAAAGAGTGGAGGCCAAAATCGTTTGCTCCTTCCCATGCCCTCGATGGAGTACTCTCTGCTACCCAAGACGGTGAAGGCGATTCTCGTGCTGCCCCACTTCAAGCCGTAGAAGATTCTGCTGTCCCCAAGTCCGGCAAAGGAAAGCACTACGATGCTGGACTTGCAGAGGCAAAGAGCGATTCTATGGGCTCTAGAAAGAAACCAAACAAGGGCATTAGCCACAAAGGGAGAACTCATGCGGCCAAGATTGCCAGTCGCATGAATAATGACCATGCGGCTGAAATTGCTAGCCAAAAGCATAATACTCATGCTGCCAGGATTTCCAGCCGCATGGAGAACACTTATGCGGCCAGTGTTTCCAGCCGCAGGAAGAAGACCCATGCGGCTACGACTGCCAGCCGCATGAGGATCGCTGATTCCAGCCGCATGACGTCTACTCCACGTGGCTCTGTCTTCGATCGACTCACCTATGGTCCTGATCTCATGTGCTCCCAAGAAGACATGTCTGATTCTCTCCAACACTACTTAGACTCTTCCTACTATATGCCCTTACGTACTAGAGTGAAGAAGTCTAAGGCAGCACGAGCTTGGCAAGCTCGGTCCGTTGATCCGACCTCTGACCATCCGAGCACCCCGTGTACTGTTATGCGGGCCTCTAATGGGAAGTTGTACAGAACCACTCGAGTCCAGCCCCCGGCGACAAACGGACAGGGAGGTTCCCAAAAGTCTTCCAAAATCCAGAAAGGAAACATGGTCGATCCGGACCCATCTGACTTGCGTGAGGCCATCCTCCACAAACGCAAGAAAAGAGAATGTGCCCCAGGGTGCAAAGAGTCCTCTCACGGACGTCACTGCCCCCAAATCATTATCAACTGCTATTGCAACAACGCAATGGTACAAGAAGACCGGCGGTCCGTCTTCCAAAGACTGCAACGACCAAGCTCAGAGGACGAGGAGCCTCCTGTTATCCCCTGCAACTCTACTCAAAAAATCCTCGTCGAGGGAAGAGGAAATAAGACAAGTATCTCCAGCCCAAAGATATCAACCACTACAGCTAAAAGACTTTCTTCTAAAATGTTGTCCACCACCGGAGTTTTCCAAGGCACCCGTTCAAAGACGAAATCTGCTACAATGGGAGATTCATCATCCACATAACTGGGGGTCGTAGGAACGGGGGTAGCACTCCTCCGAACATCCATGACAACCCGATGTTCCAAGGAGACGAGCCCGGGGAGACAACTCTCCCATTAGGTACAACAGGTGCTGATGTCCTCGATGACATCCATGACTCTCAAGATGAAGCAAGATCTGAAGCTGGGGGTACTATTCCCTCCGAGTCCGAACCCGAAGAGAATATTCCCACATACCCCGTGACTTCTCGGTGCATGGGTATGACTCGGAGGACACATCCTCTACCGTTCCTTCCATCACTCCTCATGTAAGGACGGTGTTCATGACGGACAGCAATCAAGGTGGTTCTAGTGATCGCCAACGCATCGACACTCTGGAGGCTATACTACAGGCCTTGGTCAAGTCTGTAGATAAAATCAAAGTAGCTCTTCCAACTCTGTAAGGAGGGACGCCTGGCCAAACAAGTACGGGTCCCGTGGTCAATACGGACTCAAACTCAGCGGCACTGAACCCAGGCAATAATCCTCCTGAAATAACGGCCCCCACCGCTGCAGATGAGGCCCAAGAAGTAAGAAGAGAGGTTCAGGAGCTCCGACCCATGTTCTACGCCCAAGAAAACTCTCAAGACCTCAGAATGCGGCAACCATACCCTGCTGAATGGAGGGATGTTCCATTCCCACCAAGATATAAGCCGTTCAATATCAACCCGTATGACGGCAAGACCTCAGCAAGTCGGTACATCACTTACTTCGAGGTCACCACCGACCATCTGCCCCATGATGATGCTATCCTCATACGATTATTTATTGGGGCGTTGGAAGGAGTCACCTTCGACTGGTACCGCAACCTGCCAGACAACTGCATCCACTCATTCGCCGGCTTCAAGCGCATGTTCTTGGAGAGATTCTACGAGGTAGGATAGGACGTCACGATGTCCACCCTCATGGACGTCATTCAAGGGGAGAAAGAGATGACAAGGAACTATATTGAGCGGTTTCGCCAAACCGCGATGAAGCTACCTTCAGAAAACCCGGATTCCTCCTTGATTGAAATTTGCCAAAAGAGATTGCTCCCGACAATCAGTCTCTAGATGGGCGAGAGTCAATTCAAGGACTGGAAGGAATTTATCATCAGTACCACAAGCGCCGAAGAATGATTAAAGAAGGCTCGCCAACTGGGATTGTACATCTCAGAAGGGGAGGACAAGAGCAAGCGTCCCAACGCCAACACCAACAATGGAGGTAGCTCCTCCAATAATCGAGACAATAAGGGAAAGCAGGCTATGGTGGCCGATACAGCCCAAAAATTTGAGTCAAAATCGGCAGACAAGCAATGGCCGTAAATCACTTACTCATTCGAAGAAGGCCACGTCAAGCTTATCTTGGACATGCTCATAGAAGGAGACAGAATTCAGCTTCCTCCACCAAGACGGGAACCTCGGCTGGCAGATCTGGAGAACCCAAAGTTCTACCATTACCACTGCTACGTCCACCATGCTATACACGACTGCTTCCAATTAAAATGGTACATCCAAAACCTCATCGATTCGAACGCTCTGGCCATCGATTTCGAAGAGGTAACCGTAGCGGCCAACATGGTGTCCGTACAATTCGGCATCTTCCCTCCAACAGAGACTCAAGACGGTGTTATACCCATCCCTCTGGCGACGATGGAAATTGCTAATCTTTTACCTGCTCGGGAGCAAGCTGCTGGTCTAGTGCCCCTTACCACATCACGAGGGGAAATCATGTGGGTCCATCCGGACCTGGTACACGAGGTGACTCAGTCCACGTCGCCTCCCATTCACAAAAAGAGAAGTGGAAAAGTCAGATCCTGCCGCACCATCTCGACAGATCTGAAAGAGGTCACGGCTGTCGTTACTCGATCTGGAGCACAATCCCAACCTGTGGCTGAGAACTCGATTGAAGATCATCCGCCAGCTACCACTGACGCTCCAGGGCCTTTTCAGCCTCGACGACCGACAAACCTAGGCCAAAGGAGACTCGCTTCGAGAAATCCCTCTGAAAAGAGACACCTCAGGGGCTGGAAAGGCCCTACAACTTCGACATCTTGGCGCAATTGGCCAATACATCGGCCAAATTGTCCTTATATGAACTCCTGAGGCTCTCGAAGGATGTCCGCACAGCTTTGAGCGATGCTCTCCAAAATGCCGATGCATACTTGGCTCAGGTCAACCTCACGGGAGAAAACCAGCCTGCAGACCTCCAAGACAGTACATGTACAGGAGCAATGCCCAATATCGTCTTCACTCCACAGGATATGCTCATCAAGACCAACCTGCACGATCGCCCATTGTACTACACTGGATACATCGGCGACGTGAAGGTGGATCGGATGCACATTGATCCTGGGTCTTCTATAAGCATCACCCCGAAGGTTTTGCTATATCATCTTCGCATTCCGATGCATCGCCTGACGCCTACAAGTACCGCCATCAGCGGTTTCAATTCGGGCAGGAGCTACCCAATTGGAAAGATTCGTCTGAAGTGTCAGATTGGCGATCTCCAATCAGAAGTCACCTGCTACGTCATAGATGCCGACACTTCTTATAACATCCTCTTGGGGCGCCCTTGGATACACGATTACAGGATCGTGCCTTCCACGCTGCACCAATGCTTCAAATATGTCGATAAGCACGGCTTCGTGAGGACAGAATTTGCTGATATCGATCCCTTTAAAGGGGTCGAATCCTACTACTCAGACTCCTGCCTATACGAAAAATCGAAGAAGCACCTTGGTGAAGGAGATATACAAGCTCGTACCAAGACAGCCATGGGAACAGAAGAACCTCTGACGATCCACCTCCAAGCTCGCAAACCAGGCAAGTCTGTACCCCTTACGGCCACTCTGCGTAAGGATACGATCAGTCTCTCAGCACAAGAGAAGCAGATGATAATCCGGCTATCGAGGTCTGGCCAAGTGCCGAGACCTACAACAGAGCCACTGACAATTAGACTGCCAAGAGTCGGCCAGCCACAAACTGAGAAGCTCAATCCCTCTGACAAGCCAATGACAATACGCCTTCCCAAGAAGAGTCATCACCCCGATGCAAGGTCTGGGACTTCTAGCGAACCAACTACTCCCCGTACAGCATCGAGTACCAAGCTGGAGGGTGGTAGTCTGCCAACAACTCCACGCTCTGCTCCACCAGTTGAACCTCTGACGATCAAGCTGCCCAGGTCATCCTCTCAGTCTTCATTTATACAGGGGGTAGCCGAAGAGGAACCGGAGCTAGCCAAGTATGTGGCTGCCCACACTGATGTTCCCTCCATAGATGATGTAATCCCCCTAGAAAAGATACCTTACTTCATCAATAACGGGCTATCTTTGAACTACATCGAGCTTGATAAGCTTTGTACAATGTACGCTATGGAACATGGTATAGGCATCCACCTACACACATGTGACAAACGTGCATACCGCAATCTAGCTTATTCTAGCGGAAGACGCTTATCGCATAATCGAGGGAGGGGATCATCCAATCATCCTCGGCCGGAAGGACGATCCGCATCCCTTCACCATAGAAGAAGTCGATCTTGGGTCAGATGCCGGAAGACTGCCTCTGTATCTTTATAGCCCCCAATCCAAATATCTCATGCAAAAATAGGGATATGATCTGAAGACTACGCCAGGCTTGAACTATGGCACCGGACGTCGACTACCTTTGAAGCCACCAGTCCCGGCTGGCAAGCCACGGGACTACTATAGCAAAACTCGATGTGGATTGGGGTATGTAACACCCACGATAACCCCTGAGAGTTTAGATGAAGAGTGTGACTGGCAGTCACATTCAACCGGGTCACCAACATCCGACTCGGATACCAGCATCGGAGACATATTCAGACGAGTCCTGTCAGTCAATATGGCATTCGCCGACGCTTACGAAGAAGACGAAGACATTCCGGAAATCCTCGAGCTAGAGCCGTAGGCCCAACAGCTGGATGCACAATAGGAAAAGCGGTTCGAGCAGAGAGAACCTCCCACCGAAGATGAGGTTATGCAGATCGACCTCGGAAGCGAATCCTCCCCAAAGCCAATCTTCGTAAGTAAAAGCTTAACAGACGAAGAGCGAGAATCGTTGCTGGAACTTGTCAGAGAATATATTGATGTGTTCGCATGGAGTTATGAAGACATACCGGGGTTAGATCTCGATATTGCTCTTCACAAACTCAACATTCGGCCAGGTGCAAAGACAGTCAAGCAGCAACAGCGACGCTTCCGCCCAGGCGTCATGGATGCGATCGAAGCCGAAGTCAACAAACTAATAGCCAGCGACTTCATTCGTAAGGAACAACATCCGGATTGGGTCGCCAACATAGTTTCGGTCCTCAAGAAGAATGGAAAGATCCGAATCTGTATCGACTTCCGCAATCTGAACGAGGCATGTCCCAAAGACGAATTCCCCCTCCTTATCACAGACATCATGATTGACAATACATGCGGCTTCGAACGTATGTCACTCATGGATGGATTCTCGGGGTACAACCAAATCAAGATGTCTCCTGACGACAAAAAGCATACATCATTTCGAACACCGATTGGCATATACTGTTACACAGTCATGCCTTTCGGTTTGAAGAATGTCGGCGCCACATATCAAAGAGCCATGAGTATCATTTTCAGAGACCACTTACGCAAGACGGTGGAGTGCTATGTCGATGACATTGCCATCAAGAGTCGCTGTAAGGGAGACCATCTACAGGATCTGAGGACGGTATTCGACCTGATACGAGCACACAATTTGAAAATGAACCCTACGAAGTCCTTTCTGGGCGTATCCAGCGGGAAGTTTTTGGTTTTTATCATCACCGCCCAGGGTATCCATGTAGACCCTGAGAAGATAAAG
Source organism: Iris pallida (assembly GCA_029216955.1). Lineage (NCBI taxonomy): Eukaryota > Viridiplantae > Streptophyta > Magnoliopsida > Asparagales > Iridaceae > Iris > Iris pallida. The sequence goes on along the minus strand of JANAVB010006391.1, from coordinate 329,558 downwards.
GCAATTATGGAGATGGGTCCCCCGAGAAATCTCCGCGAACTCAGAGGCCTTCAAGGGAGGCTAGCTTACATCAGGAGGTCCATTTCTAACCTCTCCGGGCGATGTCGACCATTCATCCATCTCATGAAGAAAGGCGTCTCATTCGTATGGGACGAAGAATGTCAGCGGGCCTTCGACAACATCAAAGAATATTTATCGAACCCTCCAGTTCTGGTAGCCCCTGTTGCTGGAAAACCATTCCTGCTCTATGTACGGGCAATGGAGCATTCCCTCGGCACTCTGCTAGCACAAAACAACGATGCAGGCCATGAGCAAGCCATATACTACCTTAGTCGAATGATGATTGGGCCAGAGCACCGATACACCGCCGTAGAGAAGGAATGCCTCACCCTGGTGTTCGTTATTCAAAAAATACGACACTATGTCACTGGATAGACGATACATGTGATCTCACGAGTCAACCCTCTCAGAGTCCTCATGACTAAACCAGGGGCACTCAGCTCTCGCCTCGCTACATGGGCAATATTGCTGTCCTCCTATCACATGATCTTCGTCCCACAAAAGGCTGTCAATGGTCAAGCCCTGGCGGACTTTTTGGCAGCCCACCCGGTTTCGGAGTCGTCCAGAATATATGAAGAAATCCCAGATGAGGTCGCCGACTCGAATGCAACTTCTTACGATAATATATGGCGGATGTTCTTCGACGGTGCTTCAAGAACAGGACCCAAGGACAACATCATTGTCGGAGTCAGGGTGGTGCTGGTTTCTTCTTCCGGATTGGTGATCAATCGTGCCTACTCTCTCACAGAACCCTGCTCTAACAAAGTGGCCGAGTACAATGCTCTGGTCATTGGCCTCCAACTTGCAAAAGAGCTGGGGGTTGAATATCTCGAAGCATACGGCAATTTGCAGTTAATTGTCAACCAGATCCGGGGCTCGTACGAGGTTCGCCATGAAGACATGATCCCCTATCACCAAATAGCGATCGACATCATCTCGACGTTTGAGGTGTTCTTCATTGAGCATGTCCCCAGACTTCGAAATATTGAAGCTGACGCCCTAGCTGGCCTTGCCGCTTTCCTAGCGGTTCCTAACTATGCCCACCAGTCCGTGGAGGTAATAGGCCACGAACTGGTCTGTCCCAAGAAAAACGTTCAATTCGTGGTAAGTAATTCCGTACAGGCAGTCGATGAAGCACCAGACTGGAGACAGCCATTCATCGACTTCGTCGTCTACGACATCCTCCCAGAGAATCCAAAAGAAGCCACCTCCATCAAACGGTGTTCTCTCAAATTCTTCTACGATACAGAGACGAAAATGCTGTATCGACGATCCTACAACGGATTGTTGCTTCGGTGCCTATCAAATGCGAAAGCCGAAGAAGCCGTACGAGAAGCTCATGACGGTGTGTGTGGGGCCCATCAGCCTGGCCCTAAATTACAAGACCGCCTTCGTCGAATGGGCTACTACTGGCCCACGATGGTAGCAGATACGATAGACTATGCAAAAAAGTGCAAAGCTTGCCATGTCCACGCAGACTTCATTCACCAGCCATCCGAGTTTCTACATCCGACAGTGGCATCCTGGCCATTTGAAGCATGGAGGATGGATATCATCGGTCCAATTGCTCCACCTTCTTCTCGAGGGCACCGCTTCATACTCGCAATCACAGATTACTTCTCCAAATGGGCGGAAGCTGTCCCGCTTGCAGTAGTGAAGACGCCAAACGTGATCAGCTTCCTTAAGCATCACATCATCTATCTCTTTGGACTGCCCCGAAGGATCATCCACGACAATGGTCCACAGTTTGCAAGATACGCCTTCTATCGGTTCTGCGCCAAGCACCACATCCAGAATATTACTTCCATGCCATACAATCCAGCAACGAATGGGTTAGCAGAAGCATTCAACAAGACCATCATCAAGTTACTCAAGAAGTTCGTATCGTCCAACAAATGCGACTGGAACGAGAAGCTTGGGGAATGCTTATGGGCGTACCGTACTACCGTCCGAACAGCCACTGGGAACATACCATTTTCCCTGGTATACGGGAGTGAGGCAGTCCTACCATTGGAGACTCAAATACCGTCACTCCGCGTCGCCCTCACTTATCAATTGATGACAGATGATAATACCATCGTCGGCTACAAGAGTTGGAGTCCTTAGATGAAAAGCGCCTCTTAGCTCAGCAACGAATTGAACTATACCAGGCACGCATCTCTGGAGCCTTCAATAAGAAGGTTAAAATCAGAACATTCCAAGTTGGCGATCTCGTTCTGGCAGTCCGGAGGCTGATGGTCATGACTCACAAAACCGCCGGCAAATTCCAGCCAAAGTGGGAAGGCCCATTTATCATTGAGGCGGTATTCTCCAACGGTGCTTACCGCCTCGCAAAACAAAATAGAGACTTGCTCATGTTGCCCGTCAACGGCAAGTTCCTGAAGAAATATTATGTCTAAATGACGTATTCTAGATCATCGAGTCATGTACCTGCTGGTACCGCTGAACTCACATTCACAATATCCCAGATCATCGAGTCATGTACCCGCTGGAACCGCTGAACTCACATTCACAATATCCCAGATTATCGAGTCATGTACCCACTGGTACCGCTGAACTCACATCCATAGTATTCCAGATTTTTGAGTCACGTACCCTCTTGTATCGCTGAAATCATGCCCTTCTTCCACAAAGATATCCCAAACTACCAAGTCATGTACCCGCTGGTACCTCTGAACTTACACTTTGATTCCAACATTCATGGATTGTCGAGTTATGTACCCGCTGGTACCCCTGAACTTACATCCCGATCACTCTTTTGAAAGAAAGTCATGTATAACCGTACCTCTAAACTTTCTTCCTATAAGAGATCCTCTCTCATGATCCACTACCCGTACTCCTAGTGCACAAAAAGGGTAACGGGTCCACAAACTTCCAAAATGACCATGTCGATGCTACCTCTGAGTCGTCTCAATTCTGCCAAAAACAAATCACCCACTTATATGGAACTTCCATGTCCTCATTACCTCTGAGTCGTTCTATGTACCTCCTCTTCATTGAGCCCACTCCTGCCATGTCCTCATTACCTCTGAGTGGGAAGGCTCCGTCGAAGAAACCTTCATGCTTGCCATGTCCTCATTACCTCTGAGTCAGGTACGTTAGGGGCAATGGGTCCATGCAAAATGTCTCAATAAGATGATGATTGCAAAGCAAAAGAGTAAAGAAAATATATTCCATTCATTTCAAAAATCGGTTACATCCACACTATTACAAGCAAGTCAAAGGGGTTCTTCATGAAGAAAGGCGAAACAAAACAAAGATTACAGACAGACATCCACGAGAAGCCCCTAAATCCTAGTTACAGGAGCACATATACCAGTCCCTCAGCTACCTCACATATGAAGGATGCAAGTCCAGAATAGGAGAATCAGGATTTCCAGCGCTGCCACCCTCAGTAGCTTCGATATGTAGAAGGCTGACGTCCCCTTCAGGAGCAGGCTCTTCTTTCTTCGCTTCCTCCTTAACAGAGGTAGACCCCCGGTGGATGACAGGAGGCTGCAGCTCCTCTGACACTGCGATCTCAACATTCGATGGAGATACTGCAAGAACCAAAGATGAAGAAAATGAAAATAGTCCGAAAGGTCCATGCGGCTCGTTTAAGACAATTCTCATACGGCTCAGACATGGGGTATACCCCCATGCGGCTCAGTCATTGGACGTGTGTGTGGACTATGTAGTTTGAGAAGTTTACGTCAAAGTCTTGTGCATGAAGCATGCGACAAAACAGGCTCTGTTAGGGTTTCAAAGTACTCAATCGACTACATAACCCTTACCTTCGATGGCAATATGAACGTCAAGATGAACGGGGGGCACGACAGTGGAGGATGCAGCAGATTTCTTACTCCTCGCCACAGCCTTCTTTACAGCCTTAGAAGCCCTAGGTGCCATTGTCGTCTGATGATCAGAGGAAGAAAGGACACGTCAGGAATCTGAGTAAAGAAGAGTCTAAGAGGGAAGGCCGTCCAAATACCCTTCTATTTATAGACAGAAAACTATGGACCGATGCTTCGTACAACGTGATCGACTCTTCGGCTATCGAGCCAAACTAGCCAATTAAAGACAGCTCTTGGGATCCTATCCCAAAAAGATCTACCCGCATGGCATAAAGACGTGGCAAAGAGCCTGTACGGTTCAAATGGCTATGCGGCTGAAAACGACTATGCGACTCAGATGGTCATGCGGCTGAACAGTCCCCTGCGGCTGAACCACCTATGCGGCTGAACAATCCATACGGCCAAGACATCCATGCGGTCAGGATTTTATATACTGCCAGAAGAATATACAGCTATGCTTCTTATTCAAAGTATTTCAATTTTGCAAATTGAAAACTTTGAAGGGGGTCTTGTAGAAGCATGGAAAATGATCCATGCGGCTAAGAAACCCCATGCGGCTCAGAAAGCCCATGCGGCTCAGAGAGTCATGCGGCATAAGGGACTATGCGGCACAAGACATCCCATGCGGCTCAGAAGACACATGGCGTAACAGTGTTCCCCTCCGCCCTATGCTGCATTAATTACTTTGTCGGCTGACAACTCTGAAAAAAGTGACAGCCCTAACACAAGAGAGGTAATTATGACTCTGTCATAATGACAGACCCCTACGGAAGATAAAGTGATCTCTGACACAATCCCCCGAGATCCATAAAACTGCCACGTGGGCGTTCGTATGCGGCTCGAGCGAAGACTTCCCATACGGTTCAGAATGAAGCCGTCCTATGCGGCTCAGGCCGAAACAGTCTCATGCGGCTCAAGCGGAGGCCTTCTCATACGGCTCAAGAAGACCATTTCCATGCGGCTTAGGCGGATGCATCCCTATGCGGCTCGCAATGATCATCTCCATATGGTTCAAACACTACACCAAAATGGTTATTTTGGAACACTAGGTATTTTTCAATCTGGAACACTTAATTTTTGTACCTAGGTGCTGCAACAGAATAAAAATGTTCCAAATAAAAAAAAGTGTTCCTGATGTAGTTTATTTTAATTTTGAACTTTTTATTATTTATAGGTACGCTTTAATAACGTTCTAAATATGTTCCAAACTAAGGATCCTACACATGTACATTTTATGTGCCGATAGAAAAGTGTTCCAAAAACCCTCCAATCTTTTCCCTCAAATAATGTCCCTCGTTTATTTTCAAAACCCTCCAATATTTCCCTCAAATAATTTCCCTCTTTTTTTTTTCTTTCCAAAACCTCCAATATTTTCCCTCATTTTCCTCTCTTCCTCGATGAGTTTGCGGACCATCCCGACGAGTTCACAAGCCATCTCGACAAGATCGCAGACTATCTCGAGGAGAGTGTAGGATATCCTTATGAGATCGTTGGCCATCCCGACGAGGTCGCAAGGCAGGTTGACTTTCTTCTCCGTTTGTTCTTCCTGCATCTCGATTTTGGTTTGGGATTTAATTAGGTATTTTGTTAGATGGATTAGGGCTTTAATTAGGTATTTGGTTGGATGAATTATGGCTTTAATTCGGTAGATTTTGGGTTTAATTAGGTATTTCGTTGGATGAATTACACGAGAGATTGATAAATTAGGGATTTAATTAGGTATTAGGTTTGAATATAGTTACTTGATTTCCTAAAAGGCATAGAGTGATGGATATCTGATGAGACATCCTTATGATTCGTCCTAATGAGATTCAGTAAGTTTATTGGCCACGAAAGTGCATGATCTTTTTAGTACATTATGCAAATGTTTGCCAACTCTGAGAAACCTAATGTTCATCGCCCAGTCTGGGTCATACTAAAAGCATGCTTTTATATTTATTCTGCTTCAGTCAAGTGAGCAAAATTCTGGTGCATCCATAGTATTGGATTCTAAGTTTTAGTGGTATTCAAAATCTTTCTACAGTTTGGTTCGTAAAAAGAAAAGAAAGTTAGTTCTTTACTTTTTAAATAAATTAATTTTTATAAATTTTTCGATATTTGTGAAAGTCAGGAATATATTTTGGCCAAAACTTGCCATTCATCTTGAGAAACAACAATTTGTTTACTCCCAACTGTAACTTTAATGTCACCTGTGATTATAAGAATTCTACTTCTTGCATCTCAATCTCCAACTTGGTTCAAAGAAGATAGCATATGATCTATGCCACTATTTCTATAACCCACCCTAAATTCATAAAATTTACGAGAATCTGTCATCTTCATTCGAAAATTATGTTCGACTCTTGGGTTATCTGTAAAGCTTTATGACTCTATGCCACCATTTCTACAACATGGGTTTATTGGTTATGGTGAAGTATATGAGAACAATCATGATCATCATCCTAGTGACCTTTTAAAAATGCATTGCATTTTCTTGTATGATTTTGTCAGGAATGCTGTATTTGTGATGCACATTCTGGTGCTTGCCTAAAGTTATTATTTTAATACAATATACTTGACTATCGGCATCTTATTCTATAATTTGAAGGGCCTTCATTCTTTAAGAATTGCTGCAACCAACATTGTTATGCCATTAAAGATAGAAGAATACGAGGACAAGTACACAAAAGATGGAACAATAGACATCCATAGGAATCATACCGTCAAGAAGAACACTAGAAGATGGAAGGCTTGCCCTTACATTCTAGGTATAGCTGAAGTACTGTGAAACAAATGCATAACTATGACACTAATCTTTATTCATACAACTAAGCTTCTTATCCTTGACATCCAATGAATGATGTGAAAGATTGGCATACTACGGGATGAGCACCAATCTGGTAAATTATATGAAGAAGTTTCTCCACCAAGGGAATGCTCAAGCTGTCAACATTGTCACTAACTGGTCAGGAAAGATATTGGACTATTTCCAGTTTCATGATCATATATATTTTTGTAAGACCCTGATAAAAGACTTTTACGTTTTACTTTCATATTTATCCTACAGAAATTTACCATTTTAACCCTTTTTAACAGGGTTTGACTCTTCTAACCATGATGGCTTCTGTTAAGGGGTTGAAGCCATGATGCCATAACGATGTATGTGATCCAACTTCATGACAAACTGTAGTAGTTTTTGTATCCCTTTATCTGATTGCACTCGGGACAGAAGGAATCAAGCCTTGTGTCTCTTCGTTTGGGCCAGACCAATTCGATGAATCTTATGAATCTGAGAAGAAGAGCAACAGCTCGTTCTTCAATTGGTTTTACTTTTCAATAAACATAGGAGCCCTTATTGCTTCCTCTGTTCTGGTGTAGGTAAAAACTAATGTGGGATGGGGTTGGGGCTCTGGAATCCCTATCGTAGTAATGGCTGTTACAGTTGTGAGCTTCTTGTGCAAGGTAATCCCTACCCTTACATTCCAGGTTGTCTTTGTCAATTTAATGGTAACTTGGTTGTACCCAATAGCTTATCTTGTGCAAAGGTTGTCTTCGTCAAAGACCTGCATAAAATTAGAACAGTGATGTTTTTATTTGATGCAATTGACAAGCTCCGCATATGCCACATCATTAGACATTTTAAATTTGTCCTTTAGAGTTGCAGCAGCATGAGTATTTGCTCATGGTAATTCCTAAACTTTTGCACGAGCTCCAAGATAGTTGTCTTTTGATCTTCTGTAATTTCACTAACTAGGATTAGCTGAGGAGTGCATACATGACAATATAGATGTTGTTCCCATGTCCGGCACAATTTTTTAGTGACATAAATCCAGAATTGGCATGCCAAGATATATTCAGAGTCTCAGACACACCAGTTGTGTATGTATCATGTTGTCAAGGTGTCCATGCCACACCCATGCAGCATAAAAGGATTTGTCCTCTACATGTTGACAATCATTTGTAATAGAATCTCTTGAAAACAAACTTGCAATATACCCAAAGTTTGATGAATGTGACGAGTTCCCTAGAAGAGACACCTATTTATCTTCTATGATTGGAGCATATCAATATTTATAAGATTCTGAGAATGAAGATCAAGTTGATACACATACATAAATATTGATTGGAACCTTTGTTCTCTACTTAAACATACTTCATTTCCTACTAAAGAAAAGATTCCGTGGAATCTCACTTCTAGATATATGGTTGGGGTTTGCGCCAAACTTGTAGAACACTTTTTAAGAAAAAGTATCTGGTTTCATTCTATTTCATAATATTTTGTGTTTGCATAACTTTATGTAGGCATTAAAGTTGTCTTGAGCTTTACTAGAAACTAGCAGAATCACTAACTAAAAGGAATTGCGGAGAGACCCAGTTGGAATAGAAATTTTGACCACAGGTATTGTGTTAGACTGCAGATTTTAGCAAGATGATTACTGAAAATTTTTGGCCATAAGTTGTGTTTTAAATCCATGTCAACAATTTTTGGTGGAGGCAATTTTGACACCCCTTATCATAGTTTCCAGTACCGACCGATACCGATTAGATTTTATTGGACAAGGATTTTAATGCTTTTCTCTCAGACATTGGATTAGCAAGGCTTTTTGGAAATTCTGAAACTCATGCAACTACTGGTGTGGCTGGAACTTTTAGTTTTGTTGCTCCAGAGTATGCAATGACATGCCGTGTATCTGACAAGGCTGATGTGTACAGCTATGGCGTGGTGCTGTTGAAATTGATTTCGGATAAGAAAGCCTTGGATCCATCATTCTCGCCATATGGCAATGGTTTCAATATTGTGACTTGGGCCTGCATGCTTCTTCGCCAGGGACGGGCTCATGAGTTCTTCACTGAGGGGTTGTGGAATGTGGGGCCTCACGATGAATTGGTGGAGACCTTGCACTTGGCTGTCATGTGTACTGTAGATTATCTATCTATCAGGCCCACGATGAAAATTGTTCAACGGTAAGCAACTTCAACCTCCGATTTGCTAGCATCACTAGTTCATGCATTATTGCACTAAACATATAGGAATCTGAGTATCCCTCAGACGGTAAATTTGATTTGTAGCCTATGTATCATATTAACTTCTTTCCCCTTTCTATTTTAATCTCTAGGGTGATTAACTGATGTGTAGCTGCAAAGAAATGTAAATTAACCAGATCAACAGTCAGAGTTTTCTATATATATGCATATTGTTTGGTTCCTTTTCCACACTTAAATTGAATGTGAATTATTTTTACATAATTTACAATGTAGCCCATCTCTATCACATTATATGAATATTCAAAGAGATTATATGAATCTGATTACATATGTAATTCTTTGATATATGAATCTGATTACATATGTAATTCTTTGATCATCTCTAAAGAGAAGTGCCGAGAAGAAACCAATAACATTGATAACTTTAATTTGTGTAAAGTCTTGGCAGGTTAGAATATATGGGTTTCGCTTGATGTTTGGGGAGAGCATCTGTCTTGAAGGAACAAAATGATGTATGAAGAGAGTGTATATTTTTTCTTGTTGCATATTAGCTTTTCATACAATCTGCAATACCGAGTATATCTTCCCCGTCACATATGAATTATATTAGAAAAGATGTGCTATGTCGGTTAAAGAGAAAGTCAAAGAAAAACTATAATGGGATTTAGAGTTTTAACTTTTTAAATGCAAGTCATGGGCTGTCGGGATATGCGTGTTTCAAATTATTTATTTTGGGAGATCGTCTCTCTTCAAGGAATAATATGATGTATGGTGTGATGGATTGTAAATTGATATAGTTGTACCACTAGATTCAAGTAGATTGTGCCTTTTTTGGGAACTCCCTTTGTCAACTAACTGTTCACAGCCTGAAATGATACGGGAGGTACTAACTATCAATTTTGCTAAAGTTTTATTTACCATTCACACTATTTGTTGCTTTAACTAATAACTCTATTTATTTATTTTGAATGGTTGCAGGTGCTCTGGATATAAATATGTTTTATGGGATTTGCATGTGCCCATGGATGTTAGGAAGTCTCAGACTCTCTCTATTGTGGGTATGTTGGTAAGTTACTTTACAACTATAGCATGTCTTCTCTTGTTGCACTTAAGCACACATGTTATCTAAAGCTGCTGTAGCTAGTTCTGCTTTAAGAGATGGGCCCAGTTTATATATATATATATATATATATATATATATATATATATATATATATATATATATATATTTTATATATATATATATATATATATATATATTGTTATGCTATCTTGTGGTGCCATGATACTTATTTTCTAATTTATTAGATGATGGACACATTCTGGGACACTCTTGATAGGAATTGAATCAGATTTTATCAGTGTGGTATTACACACTTGAGTTGTTAAGTTCTAAATCCACTCTTAAGTGACTTGTATCCTCTAACTAGCCGTAACAACAAAAATTATCATAGTATTTGAAACTGTTCTCCTGTACGATATCTGTAATGACCATTGTTCGTATTACGTATCTCGGTATACGTGTACGTATTTAGACCCATATTGCATGTTTTCTCGGTTGGTTCGGCCCAACTTAACTTGGTTCAGCTTGGTTTAGCATGGTTCGGTTTTTGCTAGATTTTGTGTGGACCAAACCACTCCCACCTACCACCACTTTTCATTTAATATCCCACCTACCACCACCCACTTTTCATTAAATATCCCACTAACATTTCTCTCTCTTTATTACTTCTTCTTCTCCACCATTACTTCTTCAACCACCAGAGAGAGATAGAGAGAGTGGGAGAGCTTAGGCAAGTGCACCTTGCTTCATGGAGGAAGTCCATTTTTATTGTTCCATTGTCTTCCTCATGTGTTTCTAACCCACTTTAGTACTTGGCATTTTTCATTTCCATGGTTGAAATTTTGTAGATCTAGCTTTGTGGTATTTTGGTTTCCAGGATTTTGATCTATCAAACTTGCATACTTTGCTAAGTTGATGATCCCATGTTACAGAGAATTTCGTTTGGTCCAAATTTGACCTATGGAATTTTGCTGAGCCGCATGGACATTTTGGCACTCAGCCGCATGAAGCAAAGTTGCATTTAATGCATATAGCCGCATGGCCTGGCAATTACATGCACGATAAATTATTGAATGGTGCATGTTAATTTACGTACAACATTTAATGCAATCGTGAGATGGTGTTCTGGCATGCATTCAATGCGTGGGTCAGAAGCATTCAGAAATACATTTGTTAAGGATTGGTGTATATAATGTGTGGCTGGCAACTTAGCCGCATAGGCATTATATTTTTGTATATTTTAATGCATCCAGCCACATAAGCTTAATGACAACATTTAATATATTTGCATTGTGCCTAAGGCTTAGAGCCGCATGGGAATGCCTAAGCATTACTTTATGCTTTATACTTCCCTGGGAGAGAATGAGCCGCATATGAATGCACTTAAAAGCATTTAATGCATCTAAGTCCCTTATATTTAGTACCTTATGCTTTATACTTCCCTGGGAAAGAATGAGCCGCATAGGAAAGCACTTAAAAGCATATGAATACATTTTGCATTTAAGTCCCTTAACCTTTTAAAGCATATGAATGCATTTTTGCATTTAAATCCCTTTAACCTTTAAAGCCTATAAAGCATGAGCCGCATAAGAATGCCTTTTATGCATTTAAACCCATTAAATGCATTTTTGCATTTAAGTCCACAAGCCTAATGCTTCAGCCGCATAAGGATGCCTTTAATGCATTTTTGCATTTTAGTCCATCAAATGCATGAAAGGCATTTAAGCCCATTAGAATGCATTAAATACATTTTATGCATTTAAGTCCTTAAGAATGTCTATAATGCATTTAAAGCCCATAATGCATGTAATGCATTTTTTTTCTTACTGCAATTTCTCTAGCAAGCCGCATATGGCTCCCCTCAGCCGCATGCATATTAATGCAATATTCTAATGCATGCTAGAATACATTAATATATAATAATATATTATTTAGCGTATATTAATATTATGTATATTAATATATTTTTGTATATTAGAATATATTAATATAATGTATTTAATGCATTAATCCATTATTAATGCATTACATTAATGCATTATATTAATGTATTAGATACGTTTGCCTGCTAGCATGCATGTTTATAGATTTTGCTCAAGCCGCATATGGCCAAGTGACAGTCGGCTGCATGAGTGCCCCCGTAGTCCTGTCCCTTCCAATATTTAATTACGAAATGTGTACTTGTGCTAATTAATTGTTCTCTGACACGATGGTGACCCGTAGTGGTGCACTTTTGACATGACATGATAGTGGCCCGACGCGGCGCACTCCTAACAGTAAGCATGACATGATAAGGTTGAATGGGCTGGACACCGTGGATGATTGCGTTTGTACAATTAAACCGATAGTGGTTGCATCATGTCTAGGACAGGGATCCCTGAGTACCACGGTCAGGGGTACCCACTGTAAATGGCTAAGGCTAATAACTAGAATAATTCAGTAGTCATGAGAGATTTCCCCAGCTACAGGCGATCCCGTTATCCCGGCCACCATTGTGGGACTTGCAGCCTGCCGACGAGTAGGGCACAAGTCTATATTTACTGATACGTGGAAAAGAACGATGCACTGTTTAATGAACCCAAGTCGCCTGGATAACCTGGATTAGCTGCAGGGCTTGTTGCTGGAGGAATATCTCACTGCATGTTGTGGCAAGTTAGTTAGCTAATGTAGAAAGCCGTAGACACTGATTGGCCGGGATCGATTGTATGGTGTGGTTTCAGTGCTCGATTGTTGCAAGCTTGATCGCATGATTGTCACTTTTAACAATAAAGATCAGAGACTAAGTTCTGTTCAGGCGAAGGGTTACAACCCCGGTCCTTGTTTGGTTTAAGGGTTGTAATCTGGCTCCCGGAATAGTTCTAAGTCCTCTCTTCGTTTATTGCATTATTGCACCCCACGTCATGCTTGTAATAATTTACCTTACCAACAAGATTGGAGACGGAGTTCTATTCAAGTGAAGGGTTACAACCCCGGTCCTTGTTTGGTTTAAGGGTTGTGACCTGGCTACTTGAATGGTTCCCTCGTACTCCATTATGACTGTTGTTATCTCTTTACTTTCAGTTCTTTTAACTGCTTTATACATTCTCTGATATGCTGGTTTTAGTTCTTAAGTGAAGCCTCCTTTGTGGCACTTGCTCTTTCTGGGATCTGACTCAGCTGGTTTTGTGTGGCCAGATTTTGGAGCTACCTCAGAGGATCTACCGACCTTCCAGCCCGATGGTGACCATCAGGCGTGACCAGGGCAACGAGTGGGTTTATTTTTGCTCTCCCACTCTATTGTAAAAATTTTATTTTGAGGCATTTAGCCGGCGAGCACTTGTTAGCTCGTATTGCATACCTTATTATTGTCTGTCCACGGGCTGTAACATGATTGACAGATCCTAGGGTTGATCATGTATGACTAAACTCTTGCTAGTCCTCACATTTTGTAACGACTAGCTTCATGATCAGCTGGATATGTAATATTTGGGATGCCTTATTATTGTATATTTGGTGATCTTACATCTTGTAACTTTACTTGCTTGCTTGAGATTGAGACAATTAGGCTTATTATTGACCATAGGAGACTGATGGATTGTAGTTAAAACCTCATGTATCTAGACAGTCGTGACCGTATAGTGGGATGGATTTCATTTCATTATACGTAGCTGGCTATGTATGCCCCCGCTCTCCAGTATTCTGGTTCTGGGGCGTTACAATATCATACAAAATGATCAGTTAAAAATAGTTAGTTGAAGCAATTCATAATCGAAAAATGCATGTGGAGAAAACCCTTTCATCTAAATGTTGACATGCACCAAATTTTAATATTGAGAAACTTGCAACATTAAACATCATTGATCTACACAATTTTGATCTTGATCTGAATGATAAATCCAACTACTGTGACTGCTGGCATACATCATGCATCCAAAAGTCGTGCATAGCTGAAAAATAAGGATAAGAAGGCGACATGTGAGACCTTGTCCAGAATCCTAAAGTGTGGGTTACACCTTTTGGCAGGAGGAAACTGTGAGTAAATTTGCAATTATTAGCTTCTTAGCTTAGATGTGATACAATTTTGGCAAGAGTATTCAGTGACACTGTTTCTTTCCATTTGTGGACACTACTGTATAAGTGATTAGTGTGTTCTCCTGCTCTGTTCTTCCCATCCTACTCGTGGTGGTTCAAATGTGTCCTCAACAACACAAGTCAAACCCACATGCCTTCATATTTGTGTCTACATAAAATGGTCCAATAAGTACATGGCTGCAATTGAAATTCTTCCGCCAATCAATGATTACGCCTCCAACAAATTTCTATCACCTACTCTTCATTTGTATTCCTTCAGAAGAAATCCCCCAACCTTACTTGAATGTGAATTATCTTTGGATAATTTACAATGCAAACCATCCCTTTCAGATTATATGGATTCTCTTTTCAAAAAGAGAGCATTTGAATTTGATCACATACGTAATATTTTTTATCATATCTAAAGTAAAGTGCAGAGAAGAAAGTAACACAACTAAGAGTTTTAATTTGTCTATAGTTTTGCAAATACTATTTGACATGTCCAGATCCTATACTGACGGATAACAATAGTGACTGATATTGGCATTGGGGGTTCTTTTCCAGTCAAAATTCGATTAAAAATTGAACTATAAATATCAATCAAAAAGGTGTAAAAGCATAGTAAGGTTGTAAAAACATATAAAAAAAGAAAACTTATGTATCGCAGGTAAACAAATAGGAAAGGGCGACTACTATTTTATTAAATTTCAAAACTACTAAAAAACAACATAGAAAATATTTAAATTATGCCCAAATGTAGAAAAATATTTTTTTCTAAAATTTTAATAATTTATTATTAATTATTTGCTTTTCGATACCAAAAAAATCCGATACTCCTATCTGAAATCGTTAATACTGCTGATATTGATACTCATATGAAGGGTCCAATACCGATTCCGATACCCATAGTGTGAACCTTGCCCATTATACGAATGTGGTGAAGCAATGTTACTTAGAACTCGACTTTTAAATGTATTGAGTATTTCTTCATAGAAATGAAACGACCATTTGGTCGAGTACAAGTAATAATCTATTAGGATGGACAGGATGTGATCCCGTTTGGCACTTCCTCACTTTTTGATAGGTGCTACCAATGAAAAATTTATACTTATTTCCTCTTTCCTGGACTAGTATAGGAAACCATGGAAGATTGTTTCCTTGTGGCATGATCTTAAATGACCATCTTCTCTAAGATGACATAATAGTGCCTCCCCTGTTCGCCTAGTGATCTTCTGCTCTTACTATGCCAGCCTAGAAAGCATGGATAATTGTGTTGTGTCCATGTAACAACTTGTGTTTGTGTTCGATACATCATGCAAGCATCAAATTGGTGTCGTCTTTTGTTCATGCAACATAGTGGCCCAGTTGCCTTGGCTAGGCTTTATGCACCAATTCAGATAGGCTGAGTTTAGGCCGACAACTAGCTTATATAATTTGATCAACTGTCCATCCAATGTGAAGCTTTCTCCATTTAAAAACACCTCATGGCATTTCCCATTTTGATGGAAACATCTTGGACGATGAGAAAATGATGATGAAATAGCAGGATCTCTGAATTATAACCAGGATAGAGATAAAGTAATCAGTGAGATGGATAATACCCAAAGAATGCTACTGTAACAACTGAATATAGTACACAATGGACATCATAGAACACAATCATTCTATAATAAAATCTTCCACTCACATCTTTCTAAAACACAATCATAGAGGGTAAAGCTACACTAAATTCAGTAATTATAGGTAGATCTTACAATACAAGATTATGAGAATGCACAAGATTATCAGATCTTACAATACAAGATTATCTAAGTACACAATCTAGGATCAATTGCCATACTTCATTCATTTAGGATAGGGTTATTCGACATTTTGAGGGCTAAGACCATGGTTTATGTTGAGGGAGTTTCTAATTGCCACTCGTTCCTTTTTATTGGTTCTCTACACTTCCTAAATCTTGTCAGAGATTTTTTTTTGCTAGCTAGAGAGGGTCTCCTTGATCTTAAACCTTCAGAAGATCCAATTTTTAACAGTTTCAAAAAAAACAAATCTCAAATTGTATAAAAACATTACTACTTCAGCATAGACAGATGATAAATAATATGGTGCATCTCCAAGTTTGTAACTTCATGTGCACATCCATTTGTTTTGGTCCACACATAGACTAAATTTTAGGATAAAGGGTGGTTTGCTATCTCGATTAAAAGAACTCTCCTTAAAAAATGAGTTCTATGTGAAGCAATAATAATGGAGTTACCAATTAGGAGATACATCCCTGTCATCTGTAAACAGATTACCCTATAGAGTAAGTGAATAACCATCCTCATCTCAATAATTTCTTTCTTTATCCTTTTTTTTTGTCAAATCATGTGACTATCAGACATTTTTCACGAGGCTTACTTTTATGTCCAAATCCTTTGGTTCTGCACATATCACAATAATTTCTCAATAACTATAAAAGGAACCTTAAGTTAACTTTTACTGTTTACTACCTTCCTACATTTTTTCCCCACTAAGATTTCTTGACAAGGCTGCTGTAGAGACTCAAGAAGACAAGATCAATAGCAACTGAATCCATGAAGGCTTTGCACTGTCACCCAAGTCGAAGAGCTCAAGAGTGTTGTACATCTTCTTCCTATATAGGCTAGTGGCATTGTCTTCTCCATTGTCTATGGCCAGATGGTGAAGATCAATTGAACGGTCTCTTATCCTCCAATTTCTGTAATCTAAATAGATTTTGGTTTATCATTCATTTTGATTCATCTTAGTCTTTAATTTTCCAATTTTCTGATTTTAACTTAAACTTGTTTTATAATGCTCCATGCAGGTGTTGCTAGATGGCATTGTTCAACTCTCTACCATTCAGTTGGAGAAAAAAATTTGGGATCATCTGTAGAGAATTAAATTTTGTAAACAAATTATCTTTTATGGTCAAGCTAGATTTTATAAATGTTGTAACTTTTACTTTATATATACTTTGGATGACATTTTATAAAATATAATTTTTTTCATACATTATTAGTTGTTTTGTATTTGGTTGACAACTCTTGTTAATTTAATCGATCTTTTGGATGTTGATTCATGGAATGTGTAAAAACAAATCTTGCACCATGTATTATGTGTTCGAATGTACAATTTATGAATAGCTAGATCTGTGGTTCAAATTAAAAATTGTGTGAAAAAATAAAAAATAAATAGGGACATTAGTAATGTGTTCCAAAAGCAACTATATGAATGCTGAAAATAGTGATGCAAATTAGAAACATATGCAAATTACAATTAGTAACGGATTGAAAATGTTTCAAATTTACCATTAGAAACATTTGAACAATGTTCCAAACAAATGCTTTAGGAACATAATATATGTGTTTCAAAATAATCTTTTGGAACGTCTAATATCCGTTCCTGAAATTTTTTTGGAACGCTTTATAACCGTTCCAATTATTGCAACGCCACTTTTAGGAACGGTTTTTATATGTTCCTAAAAATATTCGGTACATATAAAATATGTTCCTAAATACCTTTTTTGGTGTAGTGAAAGGTTCGAGGGGGGCCACTACCAAAGCAGCCCTGACACGTGGCCCAAACCTTATGCGGTCTAAACCTTATGCAGCTCAATCTTCATGCGGTTCAGATACCCCAGTGGCTCCTAGGACACGTGTTCTAAGCCGATCAATTTCCCAGATTTATTGCAATCAGAGATTGGGTCAAATCCCAATAATCTGGGACACGTGGCAGGAGAATAAATCAAATTTATTCGCAGACATCAGCAGATCATCATGAGGAAGATTTATTCTAATCAGCATTAATTATTGATGAGATTTGGTATAATCTACACTTAATGGACCAGATTCATCACACTCAAAAACTAATGGCCTAGATTGACCAATCCACAGGCCGCCACCATCTCCAGGAAGCAATCATTGTAACCCTAATGATCACACCCTATTCCTATAAATAGCAAGGTGCCATTCCCTTGCAATATACATTCTTTGGCAATATATACAATGGAGAGAGCGCGACCAGAGAGACCCCTTTTCGAGATCAGAGAGCATTAGAAGACTTGGAGAAAAAAGCAGAGAGAGAGCAAAGAGAGCATTTCTTCAACGCCGAGCAAATCTTCTGGAGCCAAGGCTGCATATAAATCGTCCAAGGAGTAAGGAAGGGCTGCCGTCGCCTTCCCGAGCCTCTATCGTCACCCCCCAGAATCTAAAATAAATAATTGTACTTAGTCTGCTGTACCTAGGCTTTCGTCCCTAGGCTTTCTTTGTACAAGCGAGTTTGTATTGTGAGTCTAAGTTCAGTCCTCCCATAAAACAGTTCTGTACTTTTACAATCAATGGCAAACATCATTGTGTAATAATATTTAATCTATAAAATAATATTAATTATATTAATTGAATGTCAAAATTACTAATTTTTGAATTAAATATTTGAAATGAGCCAATGAAAAAGAAAGTGTTCCAAACCAAACCCAGGCGAATTCGGCCAGACTTCGGCCCGAATTTGGCCCGAGTTCGGTTGAAGGTATCAGGTTATATAACCAGAACCCGAGAGCCTTTCTTCTTCATTGCTTCCAAACCACATCAAACAGAACCAGCAGCCGCGCGAGGAGACCCTCTAACCCTAGTTCTTCACCATTCCCTCTCTTCCAATCCAAGTGGTGAAATCAATCCAAACTTTAGATTCGTGCGGAGTTCGTCATTCTCTACAACATACTCCAATCTCGGGAGGTATAACTCCTTATTTTCTCTCCGTTCAATTTTGTGCTATTTCTTTTTATTTTCACAAATGGCACCCAAGGGATTTAACCCCTTCAAGAGGAAGAAGACAACCAACCCAAGTGCGGAAGGTTCATCTTCGAATCTTCCCACGGATTCCCTCTTTTCGCCAGTCCAATTTAGCGACGGCGCGTTCGACGGGTTTTACTTTCAAACCCTAGATCAAGCCTTACTGTGGTATGGAGACTTCTCCATGAGATCCATATGCACAGGCGCACCCATCAAGTGGACTATATTTCCAGATCACCGCCATTTCTTTGAGGCATTAGGGTTACAATATTTTGTTAAACTCTATTTTCCCGTAGCAACTAATGCCATTAGACTGTTTTACTGCAATATCATATTAAACACTTTTGATGTAAGCACTCGTGTTGGAGGATTAGATATCAATTTCAAAGATATCCTCTTAGCGGAGATCCTTGGTATTCCCAACGAAGGTACACCGCTTGTTGATATCACTGAGTTTGATTTTCCCCGAAGGCACGACACTTACCAGTTTCAAAGCTGAACTTTGTGCACCTGATAGAGTTCGCTCTGGAAAGTTCAAGGAAAACAACTTGAATTTGTTTAATTATGAATTGCACCGTATCATTTACTCCACTCTCCTTCCTAAGTCTACTTCGAAGGATGATGTCACGTCTCTTGAATTATCTGTTATGTATCACATTCTTAAGGGGATTCTATTTTCTGCCCCTAAGACCATTATTCAGATGATGGAACGTTGTCGTGCAAGAGATAGAAATCTCTTTTATGCGATGATTCTCCCACGCATCTTCCAGCGTTTCGACATTGACTTATCTACTTGTGCTCAAGACCCTAAGCCCAAGGTTCTCAAGTTATCTCGTCACAGTATGACTGCATCTGCTCCTCCTACTGCTCCTGCTACTGCTCTACCTCCTCCACCTCCTCAGCAGTATGCTATGACATTTGAGGGCATACACCAGCACCTTTCAGATTTACACGTTTCGATAACGGACATGGCCCGCGAACGTGAGTTCTGCGACGTCACCCGTTATCAGGCGATTGCAAACTCATTAGCTGATCTTCGTTTCGCCAGACTGGACATTCAGCCGGTTCTATTCCTAGAGATCCAGCTTTCTCTGGTTACCGCTGTGAGGATGAGGCTGTTCATGCCTACTTCCAGCCCGGTAACGCATATGATTGGTACTGTTCTGACCGTACTCCTCCTCCAAAAATCAAATCAAGAATTAAATGGCCACAATAACTTCCAAATGTATTTTTCAAAATACCAATAATAATAATTTTGAAAATAATAAATATTTTTAAATATCTTTTTGAATAATAAAATATTAATATTAGTAAATCTCAAAAATTACTTTTTAATTTAAAATAAACTAGCAAAATATTTAGGCAATATATGTATGCCTAAGAATATATTTTATTATTAATAACTGCTATAAACGAAAAGGCTTTCATAATTAAAATCGTAAACTTGAAAATAATAGCTAGAAATAATTATTGTCTATATTTCTTTGAAACTATAAAAATAATAAAAATAATGTATTTCAAAAATATGTACGCTCGCACATATTCGCACTCGACGAGCAAGAAAAATAATTTCGTGCGCGACGTACAATACGGCTACGCGACGTACAATACAAAATTTTAAATCAGTATAAAAAAATTAAAAAAATATCGTAGAAATTTAGGGGTTTTACATCCTACCCAACTTAAAAGAATTTCGTCCTCGAAATTAAGAATTCGTAGGGGGGTGAGAAGACACAAGGAAGTATCGATGGGAAACCATCGATAACAATTCATGCCGTCAACAGTTGCGATCTAGATCATAGAAAAATATAATACGAGTATGGTCGTAGGTAGTGAATGAGGGTCATAGTCGGGCCGAAAAGAAGGACGAGAAGTTTAGGATGAAATATCGAGTGATAATAATCATGATATGAAAGCTAGGAAGGTCCTAGTACTACGCCTTTGTCCTTCTAAAATAGGTGAAGGCGAAAGCAATATAGAGTTCGAAGGAGGCATTTTCGAATACGAATACGTGGTTCAAAGATGACCGAAAATTTTTAAAAAGAATTTTCAAGGCAGTCGTGGATGGAATTGTAAGGGCCAAGTTTAATTATGTCCCCATCCACGTAGAGTAATAGATAAAAGCGAACCAAAGTGCACTTGGTTGATCAGACCATTATGCACCGGTTCTGATTAGATAATAGGCTAGTGAGCGCTCAATAGCATATGTCATGAACAAACTCGATAAAGAATAAGCTTGCAAAAACTAGGCTACATTAGCATCATTAGTCAAAACGGTAAATACATAGGCACGAGAGATTATGATTTAAAGAAGGTAGAATGATTCTAAGTCATACAGTCGTCCTATAGTCTTCTTGTCCAAGTCTTTGGTTGGCTAAGCGGGTTAGGTCCTCTAGATTCTAGGATCTAAATAAGTTTACTAATATAGGTCACTAGGTCAAAGGGGTTGCTAGTTCATAAGGTATCTACCCAACTTAAAGAATTAAACTAAAGGTGTTTCGGGACAATTAACTAGTAGGGTCAATCTCTAGCAAGCACGGAGAGAAGATAAGAGTATGGATGGAAGGAAGCAAGCAAGATGCAATTGATGAGTCAAACGGTAGATAAAATCAAGGAAAGAGGTCAAGTTTGTGGATGAGATCCTAGACTTCTAATCCTATACGCAGGCTTGCTTGGTACGGTAAAGTAACCAAACAATTTATCTGACCTGCATGGGCCACCACAAAAACATATATCGCCCAAGTCCCAAAATACGTAGGACTAGGAACGTAGACATGCCAGCTGTATTCATACGAAGTATACTCCAATATATGGAAGCCTCGTATAAATATATAAGCTGTAAAATACAGTAGAATCATAACTAATCTCATCCACACAAAATAAATGAATAGAAGATCTCATGTAATAAGTTATAAAATTGTCATTTGGTACATGTAGTTGGGCGGAGACAAATCTACTACCAACTATGAAAAGAAATACATGATAAGCGAAAGAAAGATTTTGGCGAGCGAAGCGAAGACGATCTAAGTGCAATCATCCTCGAGGAAATAGCGAAGATCACGGCTAGAGCTAAAGCACCTGCGAAAGACAATAGAACACACCTGGCAAGACAACTAGGTCCTCAGAGGGATGTAACAAGACACATAATATCATGCCATATAAACTGAATAAATATCGCTCAAATAAATAAGTAAATTGAATTATAACATGTTCCAATATGCACCTACTGAACGAGCGTACCATCCTCCAACCAAACAAGGACAGGAGATGGTAAACTAATTCATGGTGACGTATCTTTCCATGCTAATAATCCAATATGGTTTCCGGACCCCAACAAGGTTCAATACCTTCTCATCGAAGTAGTAAGTCACACCTACAACCAAACAAGGACAAGATGTGATGAACTAATCCGCGACAAGTTATTGTTCTAAGCCACGATCAGATACAAGTACTCAAACCAAAAGTACTCGTACCTAACGGATAAAGGTAGCCTAACCAGTCTAAGTGAATGCAATTTTAAGAACAGTTCATGGTCGCATGACTACCGGGTCAAGTCAAGAAAATACCAATGCAGTACCTCAGTAGCGAGTCACAACACCATATACTATTCCTCAGTATCGAGCGAGTCTATAGCATATAGTCTACCTATCGTTCCTCAGTAGCGAGCGAGTCTACGATAGATAGGGTGGTAGTCAACTCCCAATCATGTTCTTTCTGCCCAATGCTAACTCTATAACCGCTAAGTCAAACTAGCATGCAACCTCTATTAGCGGTTATTCTTATCGTACGACTTGTACGTACTGGTGGCCAGCCAATCACGCACTTCCGTGTTCTACATGCGACACACAACTTCGTGGTATAATGTGTCAAGGCCATGAATGCAACACACAAAGGTGGTCCCTTAAATCTAGGTTTAATGTGTAAGAAAAATAATACATAGCAAGAAACTGAACAGTAAATTCTAACAGGTTATGCCATGTATCACAGTTTATTTTACATAAAGAAAATAATAAACATGCATAAAATATGAGCTAAAATAATTAAACAGCAAATGGCAAGGTGTCTTGCCTGGTAGGATGCCTGGCATACTGCAATGATCAAGGTAGCACGATCTACGACTTTGGTGCAACAACTATGCAAGGGGACCTCTGATGGTGGCACGGACAGTTCCATTGGATTCAGAAGGGTCAAATTTGTTAGGGTAGACATAAGGTAGTCTCGAAATGGACAGAGGAATAGGAATAATAGGACTGGATACGGACACGAGAAAAATCAAAGAAATTAATGGATAAATATATATATACGAGTTTTTAGAGAATATTCCTAAAAATAGTTTTCATGAGTTAAAATATTTATAAGGAAAATGCTAAAAAAAACTAAGTCAAGAAAAAATCGTTTTCGGCAAAAACTCTAAGTTTCTAAAGATACGACTCTAGATAGACTATTTTATTGCCAGAATATTTATATAGATGCAAACTTAAAATCAAAATAGTTGTTTCCTTTTAGAAAATAATATTTTCCTAAAACTTTTATAAATAATAATATTTAGCAAATAGGTAGTTTTGTAAGTAACAACAATAATAATCATAATAAAAATGAGAATATTAATAATAATAACTATTTTTAACAAATAATAATAATAATGACAAATAATAATAATAATGAGAATAATAATAATAGTAGTAATATTATTAATACTGTACTTACAAAATATTCTGTTAATGAAAACAACTAATAATGTACTAAAATAATAATAGTACTAATAATGAAATAAGAATAACAACAAAATAATAATATTATTAATAATAATAATAACAATATTAATAATAATAATAATAATAATAATAATAATAATAATAATAATAATAATAATAATAATAATAATAATAATATTTAGTAACAGTAAAACAAAACCAAATAAATAAATAATGATAATAATAATAAATAATAAAAAGAAATAAAATAATAAATAAAAGTAAAAATCGAAGCTGGTCCTCACAGCAACTAAAACAATAGCAAAAAAAAAACAGAGTAGCAGGATGTTCTCCTCTTTCGAGGAGAACACTAAAAAAAAAATGAAAGAAAAAGAAAAAGATACTAATAATATTAAGCAGTCAACAGTCACCAAACCCAACAGCTGTTACTCTATTCCACCGAATTCGAGAGGAGAGAGAGAAAGGAATAAGGGGAAAGGAAAAAGAGAGGGGGGAGAGTGAGATGAAAAGAAAAATCGAGTGTGGAAAGAGAGAGAGAGAGAGGCTGGAGTTTCGGTCGGAGAGGCCCAAGGAGGGAGGGGTGCGGGTGGATCGGCGCGGCGAGGGAGTCTCGGTCGGCGGGGAAGCTGTGGCACCGGCGGATGTTGGTGGAGACGGCCGGGCTCACGGCGAGGGAAGTCGGACGGTGGAAGGGGGTTTCAACGAGGGGGTTTTGGTCACACCCACGGAGAGGAACGGCCGGTCGGAGCTGAGCTCTCCGTGGTGGGGCGGCGCGTTTGCCGGGCGGGGAGGCTGATGGTGGGTTTCTGACGGTTCCACACGGTGGCTCGGCGCGACAGCGGCGCTGGGCGGTGGTCGAGGCCAGCGCGGAGGGCTTAGGTGGAGACGGCGGTCAGATTTCCGGCGGCTAGGGCCTGGGGTCGGACGCGGCTGAGTCGGGCGGCATTCGGTGAAGGCTCGGCGCGCGGAGGAGCTCCGGCGAGGTAAGGGTTTTTAGGTTTAGGGTTTTTCTTCTCCCATGTTCTTGGTGGTGGTGGTTGGCTTTGTTGGTGGCGCCGGCCGGAGGTGGGGCGGCCGGTCGCGGTGGCGGGGGTGACGATGTGGGCGATGGTGGTGGTGCTGGTCGGGAAGGGGTGCTGTGACGGTCGACGACGGGTGATGGCGGAAGTGGTGATGATGGGTGGTGGTCGTGGAGTCGACGGGTGGTGGATGACGGTAGTAGCTGTGGTGGCAGTGGGGGATGTTGTCGGGGCTTGGGGTTGGAGTCGGTTGCTGCGGTCAGAGGACATGGGGTCGGGTGGAGGTGTAGGTGGAAAGTTGGCCGGAGTTGGTGTTTGCAAAAACAAAAGTTGAAGAACTTTATTGATACAAACTTTGTAAAAGATTACAATTTGAATTCTGGGAATGGTACAACTTTAGGAATCCAATCTAGATACGATTGCTTTATCCCTTGGAGGATGTGAACTCTTGAAGACGAAGCCTCTGAAGTTGAAGACAACTCTGGAATTGAAGGCAAAAAGCCTCGGAAGTTGAAGGCAAAAGCCTCGAAAGAATGCAGCAGCACTTAGGCAAGAACTCCTGAACTCTCTGAACTTTGAAGTCTGATCTCTCTGATTATTGATTCTTGATCCCCTTGAATGGAGACTTGAAACTCTATTTATAGAGTTCTGAGAAATAAGTAACTTTTAGTTATTCTGGACTGCGCATAATGGATTGCACAGTAATTGGTTTGCGCAGCAATGGACTGCATAGGCAGTTACTGGATCATGGGCTAACTGTCTTGGACACATGGCATCATTTGATTGAAATGTGCATGATCATGCATAGACAGTTGCCACGAAATGAGCAATTGATGGCATGAATGCCACGTGTATTTTGTCATTTGTACTGATAGAACGCGCACATTGAATTGCGCAGGCTTTGGATTGCGCCAACTTAAATTGCGCAGGAAATGGATTGCGCCAATATAGATTGCGCTAACATAGAATGCGCTGCCAGCTGTCCTCGAGCGTCGTGCTGCACGATTAAACGAACGACCGCCTCGTTCTTCGCGCTGTTAGTTGTCAGAAGATTTGATTTGTGTCAGGTAATGATGGTGATTTGCCACGTCAGCCTGCGCACTTGAAAGTGTGCACAATCTATCCTACACAATCTGAAAGATGCACAATCTGATGTATGCACAGTTTATCTGAAAGTTGTATTTCTTGATTTTTTGACTTTGTTGATGGGTGCAACTTGATTTTTTAGGACCTACAAGACCCCCTTCAAAGTTTTCGAAAGTTGAATTTATTCAAAATTTTGAAATACTTTAAATTTTGAATATGAAACCAATTTGCGCACATAATGAGCTGTCTGCGCAATCTGATGGTTTAACCCAGGCGCAATCTAAGGCGGCCGTTTCGACTCTGAAAAACTATAAATAGTTCCTCAATTCATTCGAAGTGTTCTTTATTGCTTCCTTCGTGCTTTTGAGAGAAAAACTTCTGATCTTTTTTCTCCTTCCTTCTCCGACAATCCCGATGGCTCCCCGACGAACTTCTGCCGCCGCTAAGGGCAAGGCCCCCGCCGAATCATCGACTAGGGCTGCGCGTCGAGCTTCGCGCCATGAAACCTCTTATCCAGCAATGACAGGTAGAGAATCTTAATCAAAAACTCTTTTTAGAGTTTTGATTTCACTGTTCTTTTCATAATCCATCTCTTTTTAGAGATAGGATCACACTGTGCCACCCTTTTTAGGGTTCTGGTTGCACAAATCAGTCCACCCTTCATTTTTATGAAGAACGACTCTCTGCGCAATCGGTTGAATTGTGCTGACAAAAGTCAGCGCAACTTGCTGATTTGTGCGAGTCTGTCAGCGCAAACTGATGTTTATTTGTTTGCGCAATCTGATTTTGCGCAAACTGATGTTTGTGTAATTTGATTTTTTTGCGCAAACTGAATCTTTGATTTTGACTTTGTTCTGAAAATTTTTGTTTTCTCTGTCTGATGCAGTTAATACCAGAGAAGACCCAGAATATAAGAACTTCGTGGGGACCCTTTCAGAATCAGAATATAAAGAGGACTTGTCACATGTACATTATCCTCAGTATGATCTGCCGACCTCCCGTCAGGCCATTTTGGTATCCCAGGACAATGAAACACTGCAATGTTTAATGAACGGACAACCTCTGAAAACGGCAGATGCTATTATACACAAGAAACCATTATTCTTGTTTGGTGAAGCTTTCGAGAAAAGTTCTCAACCAAGACCGAGGATGAAAGAAAGAATTGTTCATCAGACGGATAGATCTTTCTCGATACCAAATATTCCACGCTGCCTCCCATTATCCCGGTATGCTCATGCGAGTTACCCGAGAAAGATGGAATGGAACCTTACTCCATTCCAAGATGCCCGTCCGAGAAGAATTTTTGTGAAGAACGGTCCGAATAAGAAAGATATGTTCTACAGTTCTTCTGAAAGGTACAGTATTTTGCTGAGAGGACTGAAACCCGGTTGTATTTTGCCGGAGAATTCTTCATTATTAATGCCCGTCAGGACCCAATTTTCGCAAATGAATTTGCGAAAGTCGAAGGAAGATATCCGGAGCAAGACATCACACTAACTGGATTGGTGAATCCAGATTTTAAAAGATGGAGCTGCATAGCCAATTGGATTCTGACCAAGTTTGAAGGCGAACTGCAGCAAATCAACTTATACCAAGCAGTGCATGCCACTGTCTATGGTTTTGCTCTGAACCCTCACCTGTTCTTGGCTTTAGCAGAGAGGTATAATTACAGAATAGGGACCTTTATGACTCCCGGCGGAGAAATTGGTTTTGTACTCCATGTGATGAAGTACATCTCTTTTTTGCCAATGGGAGATGCCCCTTACGAAGAATTTGTTCCAACCAATGATGAGTTGGACAAACTCCGGAGGGAAAATACAGAAATGGTAGCAGTATTCGAAGAGCTGCTATGCCATTACAAGATCTGTTCTCTATTCTATAAGAGTGCTACATCAAACACTTGTTATTCTTCGAAATAGCTACCCTATCTGTTCCTCAACCATATTCAAGAACCGAAGACTAAGGAACACGATAGAAGTTATCTAGATTTCTTTAAGCCATTGAGCAACACAGAAGTGATGAAGTTGATGGAAGAAAGTGGCGATTTTGATAAAGAAATGAAGGATGATTATCAATGCCCTCCTTTGAAGACAGGGGATACTCTCGAAAGTTATTTGAGAGTAGGATACAGATCGATGTCGAAAGAAGCCCAATTAGCAGGGTTTCTGACACATTGGCTTCATCGATTTGTAGTTCCGGGATCCAGTGCAGTAGACCGCTTCCACCGCGGTATTCTATTTGCAGTCGTTAGATTAGTCTTCGGCTATAAGATGGATCTTCTGTCAGCCATGACTTGTAAGCTGAATGCTGGTCTTCGTCTCTACGTCGATCTGATACTGAAATCCAAGGGTGAAAAAGAATTCCCTCGGTTGGAATTACCCCATATATATCTATTTGGGTGGTTGCTCTATCACCATCCCACTTTGATAGACCCCGGCATGGGACCGGTAGATGGCAGCTTTTTACGAAGATACTCCAATGGTAAGTGGAAATTTACTGCTCTAAGAGACTGTAGATATGCTCTAAACTTGAGCAAAGGATGTAACTTTTATTGTACCAAGCCTCCTGCTGGTTACGAACAAATGCGAACAAATATGATTGACTCGCAGATGCATCCTCTGAGCCGTGTAGCTTTTGAATGGTTAAAGACAATCCGACCTTCTCACTTGGTATACCGGTTCGAAGATGAATGTTATTTAGAGCCATATCTTCCTTGTCGATTCGCTCGACAGTTCGG
The DNA here is from genome assembly GCA_029216955.1 of Iris pallida. Taxonomy (NCBI): domain Eukaryota; kingdom Viridiplantae; phylum Streptophyta; class Magnoliopsida; order Asparagales; family Iridaceae; genus Iris; species Iris pallida. Next base: position 301,240 of record JANAVB010006391.1, on the reverse strand, counting down.
CTATGACCAATTCCATATAGGGAATGCTATTACATGTCTTCAGGGAAAGGGTTATTTGATAGATGGGGCCCGGGCCTGGGCTTACTATAATGCTCGAGATACGAAATCAACGTTCTCGATGCCTGTAAACAGCAATCATGGCCCTCGGATGCTGTTTACATACTCAGTTTTTTATATATCTTCAAATACCTTTGCCGAGAATTTCAACCTCACTGATAGCTTCGCATCTTCAACAAGATTGAAGAAAGGTGGAGTTGTCATGTCGCTCATAGGAAATGAGGAGGTACATGAGCCAGAAGATGCACCTTTGGAAGTCTCAAGGGATGTTATGTTCCCTCAAGAAGTTAATGCGCCACTACGTATCTCTTTGAAGGTGGGCAAATCTCCAGCAAAAAGGAGGATAAGAGAGGATCCTCCTGCTCCAGCAGCAAAGAAAAAATTGATCTTAGATCACTCTTCTGAGAAGATCACCACTCGATCTCAGTCTCGGCAACTGGCCGAGTCAACTCAACAAGAAGAGGCTACTACACCAACCTCTATCTAGAAACAAGTTGAGACTATAAATATAGAGAGCCCTGAGAGGCCACTAAAAAGAAAGAAGCTGGCCCACAGAAGGAATCGAGCTCCGTCTTCAATAGTAATGGATGCTGTGGCTGGATTAACCTTGCCATCTCCTACTCCTATTCCAGAACCTAGGAATAAGACTCCTTGTCCTGAACATAGAGAGGAGATCGAGCAAAGGACAGATCTTGCTCCGAGAACTGGGGCCGAAGAGCCTAGATGAAGTACTGTAGAGGAAGTGAAGAAAGAGCAGAATATTGTACACTCTCTTTTACCTGCTGCAGAGATTGTTGAACTTCCACCTACCCCTAGAACCCTTCGCAAAGAGGAAGATCACGAAGTAATTGCAGCTCTGGAAGATTGCAGCTACAGCCCTCTGGATGACTATGGTGACCAAGCCACAACTACCAGCGGGAATGCACCAGAAGAAGACGAAGATGAAGAGAGCTCTTCATCTGAGAATATTGATGACTACATACAAGATCTTGAAAGAGATGATGAAGTGCACACATCTCCTAATGCTGTCAATGATATCTTAAATCCTGAAGAGGATATTGAAGTTCCAGAGAATGCTGCTGATACCTTAAATTCTGAAAAGGATGTTGAGGTTCCAGAAAATGCTGTTGACATCTTAAATCCTGAAAAGGATGTTGAGATAACAGTATCTCCAGGAAAAGCAATAGATGAAGAAGCCCCAGAAGAAACTCCCGCCAATGATCCTCAAGGTATAAAATGAAATTAGCAATCTCCTCTTGATTGAATTGATAGCTAACGTCTTTATTTGTATTTCTTGTAGATCATGAGACTCCTCTAGCACCTCCGACGTACACGGACATAGTGCCCATAACGACGATGGTTGTTAGTAGCATTCATCATTTGTCCTGAAGTTCTGAAGCAGGTAGTAGTCAAGCTGTCATAGCTGAAGCTACTTCTGCTCGGCCAGAGTCTACTCCAGCAGATAATATGCTCATTACTGAATTCAATCATGGTAAGATAATTTATATCTTTAATCTTCTTTGAACAATAGCAATCAACAGGCAAAATGACAATCTTTACTTTTTGCAGGAGAACAACCAGGAGGGGCAACTAGCTCGACTTTGGCTCCTTTGTTTAAAGAACCTGCTATCCAGACACAAGAGATTGAACGTCCCACGGCCTCATCATCAACAGGAGTGGCTGCGACTCCTGGTGCTATAGCTACTAATAATCTTGTGATCCAATCTTTTACTAGATGCTTCTTTGAATCTTTGGGGCCTCTAGTAAAAAGAATGATGGAGAAAGAAGGTACCAATTTTTTCATGGTTAGGGGTCCAACCTCTCTCTTGATAAGAGCTATCCGGGAACAGGGTGATGAAGCTCAAGCCACTCTCCTGGATCATATTTTGAATGAATTAGAGATTTCTATCAAAAGCTATAAAGAGCTTAACCAAGGAGACGTAGAATCTCTAATACAGACAGAATTCGAGCAACTGGCTCAAGCAGCTGATATTGAAAGGGTCAATATCCAGAATCTTTTGGAAGCCTTCTATGTAAAATCTGCTGAGTATAACTCCAAGCTGGAATCAGTAACCTTAATGGCTACTAGAAAAGAACAGAGAGCTGCTGAGCTAAGAGCAGAGATTGCTCGTCTTCAGAAGAAGTTATAAGATGAAATTGCTGATCATCAACTTGCAACTCAACAATATAATGCTCTGATTCAGGAGAGGGATGAATATGTAGAAGCTCATATTGCTGAGATTACCCGCAGAATGGTGACCATGCCTGCTTTTAATGAGGAAACTGGAATGGAGGAGGCCAGAAGGAGGGTGATGTCCACTCGCGAAGAACGGCTGCAGACTCTCTAGCAGCAGATTGACAATCTGATAATACCTCCATCTTAGTGGAACATTTTGTATCTTTGTGTTTTTGTAATGTCTTATGTTTCAATTAATAAAAGACATTTTTGTTGTGGCTCCATTATTTGTTGTATATCTTGTTCAGATATAAATAATAGAGATAGAAAATATATTCAGAGGTACAAGACATGATATATTTCTTGATGATTTTGTAGAAAATAATTATATTCATTATATCTGCTCAGAGGTAATATGGACGTGGCAGAGTATACTGAACATTATTATCTCAATTGACAACTTAATCGAAACGATAAGTTGCTGATATGGATGTGAGATGAACGAAAAAACCGTCAAATGATGGAATGAACGGACAAATCGTCAAAATGGAAAATAACGAACGAATAAACCGTCAAGTGATAATAAATGAATGAACGGGTGAACCGTTGGATAATAATGAACAGAAGAACCGTCGAGAAATAATGAACGGATGAACCGTCGAGTGATAATAAATGAATGAACGGGTGAATCCTCGGATAATAATGAACGGACGAACCATCGGGAAATAATGAACGGATGAACCGTCGGATGAATGTGTCATTTCATTATTTAGAGAACCTCTGCCTATAAATAGAACAGAATTTTAACAGAAAGGAACACTTCCACTTTTCCAACATAAAAATGTCGTCTGGAGATGCACTCAAGAAGACTGAATTCGCCCCGAAGGTTGAAGAAGGCGTTGAAGAACGTCCTGTCAATCCAATTTAGCCAAAGGAGGCACAAGCAGGCGAAGGTTCGTCTGCACCCAAGCCACCGCGAGACATCCTGGACTTTCTGCTTGAACCAGGAAGGACCGAAGAGGAGGAAGCCATGAGGATGGCCGCTTGCAAATTCCTAGTGGGTTCCAGTAAGGAGGTTCTCGGCTCTTTTGCTAACCATGTTTTTGAGAAGGACGGCAGTGGTCCACGTCCAAATGTAGAGAAGGATGATAGTGACCTTCCTTAATATAATGTACTATCATTCATGATGAAATAAAGTTTTATTTATGAACATGAACTTGTCTGATGATTTACAAACATTTACATTTGCACATAGTACTTTTTAAGGAATTTGCCATTGATAGGCATCATTACAATTCGTCCATCCAGTTCTGAGAGTTGATAAGCTCCATTTGAGAAGACTTTGCTTATAACGTAAGGACCTTCCCACTTTGTGTCGAACTTGCCTTTGCTCATATGAGTCATAGTCATAGGACGTCTGACTGTTAAAACAAGTTCTCCTTGCTGAAAGGCTCTGACCTTTACTTTACGGTTGAAAGTCTTAGAAATGCGAGCTTGGTATAACTCAATATGTTGTTGAGCCATTAATCGCTTCTCATCAAGTGCCTCCAATTCTTGAAGTCGAAGAAGGTCATTGTTCTCTGTAGTGAGCTCGTTAGCAATGGCAATCCTTAAAGAAAGAATTTGAAGTTTCAGAGAAAGAACAGCTTCACAGCCATATACCAAAGAGAAAGGTGTAAAACCTGTAGGATTGCGGACTGTAGTTCGGTAAGCCCATAGACACTCACCAAGCTTTTCACTCCAATTCTGTTTGTTAGTGGATACGAACTTTTTGAGAAGCTTGATAATAGTTTTGTTGAAGGCTTCAGCTAAACCATTAGCGGCAGGATTGTAGGCAGTCGAGGCGACATTGTCAATCCGGTGATCATCGCAGAATCTGGTGAATTTTTGGCTGATGATTACGGTCCGTTGTCATGGATAATTCGTCGAGGGACACCAAATCGATAAATGACATGATGTTTGACGAAGTTGATGACATTACTAGTCTTGACTTCAACTAAGGGTATAGCTTCAGCCCACTTAGAGAAGTAATCTATTATTGCTAAAATAAACCGATGTCCTCTAGAAGAAGGGGGATTAATAGGACCTATGACATCTATGCCCCAAGCTTTGAAAGGCCAGGAAGCGGCTGTCGGTTGTAGAAATTTCGAAGGTTGATGAATGAAGTCTGCATGGATTTGACAAGCTCGATATTTCCTTGCATATTCGATGGCATCTGATACCATAGAGGGCCAGTAGTAACCCATTCTTCGGATACGATCCTGTAATTTAGGACCAGGCTGATGTGCTCCACAGACACCGTCGTGAGCTTCACGTAGTACTTGTTTTGCTTCATCACCAGCTACACAACGTAGAAGAAGACCGTCGTAAGTCCGTCGATAGAGAGTCTTAGTGGTTTGGTTGTAGTAGAACCGTAAAGATCGTCGTCGAATACTTGTAGCCTCCTTAAGATCTTCGGAGAGTATGTCATGAACCACGAAGTCGATAAAAGGAGTTCTCCAATCTTCATTGATAACATTAATTTCAGCAAAATTACTGAACTCGATATTACGATTGTTTTCAACATAAAACAATTCTCGATTAGAAATAACCACCACTTGTTGTCTTCTGATGGGAACGGCTATGACTGCTGCAAGATTGGCTAAGGCATCTGCTTCAGTATTGCAAGCTTGACGTACATATTCAATAAAGAAAGCTTTGAACGATGTAGCCATGTTGATTGCTGCTTCAAAGTAAGGTACCAGATCTTGATGACGAACCTCGTAAGTTTCTCTAACTTTATTGACAACCAGTTTAGAATTGCCGTAAACTTCGAGATATTCAATGTTCAATTGCTTGGCTAATTGAAGACCGATAAGTAGAGCATTATACTCTGCTACATTATTGGAACATGATTCATCTAAAGAATAAGCTCTTTGGATAGTTGATCCTTCTGGGGAAACGAGAACAACTCCAACTCCTGCTACAATAGCACCATTGGGTCCAATTCTGGATGCTCCGTCAAAGAATAGACGCCAAGTTGGAAATTCTTCAGAGATCAAGTTGACTTCTAACGTCTCGTCTGGAATTTCATCGTAAAGCTTGGAAGTTTCTGGTATGGGATGAGCCGCCAAGAAATCTGCCAGTGCTTGACCCTTGACAGATTTTTGAGGAACATACACCATGTCATATTGGGCTAGAAGGATGGCCCATGTAGCAAGCCGAGAGTTGAGTGTGCTAGGCTTCTTCATCAGTACCCGAAGAGGATTGACTCGGGATATGACATGAATGGTTTGACCAATGATGTAATGTCTTGTCTTTTGAATGGCGAACATAAGGGCTAGACATTCTTTTTCGACCGGGCTATAACGGTGTTCAGCATCAATCATAATACGACTGAGATAGTAGATGGCCTGTTCGTGGCCATCTTTATTCTTTTGGACGAGTAAAGCACCCAATGAATGATCCATAGCACGAACATACATTAAGAATGGAATGCCTGAGATTGGTGGCACCAAAACTGGTGGGTTCATAAGATATCGTTTGATATCGTCAAATGCTTGTTGACATTCTTCAGTCCAAATAAAAGATACACCCTTCTTCAATAACTGAGTGAATGGTCTGCAGCGTCCAGACAAGTTCGAAATGAATCGCCTGATATACGCAAGTCGGCCTTGGAATCCTCGTAGCTCTTTTAGGTTGCGTAGAGGACGCATCTCTTGAATGGCTTTGATCTTCTCGGGATCCACGTGTATACCCTTAGAGGTAATAACGAAGCCGAGAAACTTACCACTAGAGACACCCAATGTGAAACCCATATTTTTGTAATTAATTATTAATAGTGTTTTAGTGTGATAATTAGTATTTCTAATTATTATTATTATTATTATTGTTATTAAATATTTTTGGGTGCAAATTATTTCAAAATTATTAACAACATGGACTTTTGATTTAGACCCAGACCCGAGTCCGAACCCAGACCCAGGCCTGAGCCAAACCCAATCCCATTTTCATTTCTTTCCAATTCTGACTTGGCTTAATTAATATTAAAAATATATATATAAATTCTGAGCTGGTCCCGTAGGACCAGCATACTTGTGCAAACTCTTTATCTCCTCAACGGCTCAACCCACTTCTTTCTCCCTTCACGTTCTCATTACCACACATTATTCACCCCACTCTCTCCTTAAATCCCTCACACCCACAGCACTCTTCCACTCCCCCTCTTATAACTCCCCACTTAACTCTCATAACCTTTTCCTTTTCCCTTCCCCTTCTGTAACATCTTTTCCCCTATCCCTATATAATTTCCTCCTCTCTTTATTCTCAGAGAGCAAACATTTCCTCCTTACCAACTCCATTTCCCCCAAACCCCCTTAGCCCGCCGGAGCTCCCCGAGGCCGACTCCGCCGACCGCCCCTCGGCGTCTCCTCGGCGACCATCCCTGGCCGACCGTTCCCGTCCGGCGACCCTCGCCGCCCCGAGCTCGCGCCAACGCCGCCACCTCGCGACCAAGTCCGGCCGACCCCCTTCTCGGCTGCCCCGACCGTCGATCCGCGCGACCCCGCGGCCAAGCCCCGACTCCGGCGACCCCCGTCGGCGTTTCCCTCTCCCCCGCGCCCTGTTCTCCGGCCGACCAGCCCCGTCGGCCGTCGCTCCCCGCCGAGCCCGCGGGTCCGCCCCGACCAGCGCCGACTCCCTCGGCCAACCGCCCCTTCGGCGCCACTGGCCGCTGTCCCGTAGGCTCCCTCCGACGTCGACGTCGCCCGTCTACCCGCGAGCAGCCCCTGTTGGCCGATCCCTCTTGGGACAGCACCCTCGCGTGTTCTGGCCGTGCCCTAGCCTCTGACTTCTTCGGCGTTCTTCGGCATTTTCGACGACGCTGGTTCCAGCGCTGATTTTGGAGATTTGTCGCTGTTCTGGACTATTCTTTCTTTCTATTTTACATCTGAGAGCTCTAGCCGAGCAATCCGAGGTATAACCCCCTGTCCCGCTATTTTATTATTATTTGTCGATGATGAAATGGTCCCCGGTTCCCTTTGGGAATTCGGTATTAGTGATGTCGTAATTTTTCGGGACTTTCGAGAAGGTCCCGTAGATTATTTTGCATTCCCAAAATATTTCGGGAATGGTTTTTGGTGTGTTTAGTTCTCCGAAATTTTTCGGGAACGTTCTGTGATTTGTAGAATTGGAATCGAACTTCCGAAATTATTTCGGGTCGTCCCGATTATGTTGTGGATTGGCTGTGGATGTTTTATATATATAAAATATAGGTTTTTCCCTGGTTTGGGACTTGCAGGAATTATCGGCGCCATTTTCTCAGTTTTTGGGTTGACCAAAAACAGAGGAGATGCTGTCCGATTTTTCCGTAAATCCTGAATTAATTTAAAAATGAATTTAAAATGATTTTCAAAATATATTCGATATTTGATTTTCGGGTGACGACCGTATCGGTCAATAGACCCAGCTAAGTGCAAACGATACCGGCCCCGCCCGGACGTTGAGGCAATTAGCCAAAATGAGGATCGGACCATATCTGAGACTTATGATTTACTTTATTTTTATATTTAATTTCTGTTAAATTTTATTTAATATTTCAGTTTAGGACTAACAGCAGTTTATCTTATTTAAATTTATGTAAATAAATTATAATGGGCATAAGCCCAGCTGGCTGTGGTCTGTGACTGTAATAGCTCAGATTTTTTTGTCATTTTCTGGTTTTACGAGTTTTTAATATTTAACGATTAAATTGACTAAAAAGTATTTTCGTATAAAATTAATTAATATTTTCTCACCTAAATTGACCAGTTTATTAATAATTAAAAAGTCACGTATTTCTCACTAAATAAGAAAATTAGCTTTATATTTATATTTATAGAAAATACCAAGTTTTCCTAAAATAATCTGGCAGCGACGATGTTTTCCGAATTCAAAGATAAAATAACCTTTTTCCCTCGTATTAAATCAACGCACAATAATCGTATTTTTCTGTGTTTGGTTAATTAAGAACTATAATTGGACTAGGACGCAAATAGAGATTTCAAATAGCGTAGCTAGATTGGTAAACCTGGAATCTGAGTCAAATTCTCAATTATAGGGTTTCGAGGACTGTACTAGCATCACCTCGGAATCAACAAACGAATCCAGTCAATAAAATAAAGGCAAGTACATTTTGTGTTAGTTTACAATTATTTAGTAATCGTTTTAATGTAAGTTTAAACCACGATGCAACACGGAACTCTCTCTGAGAGCACTGACTGTAACTACTGTAACTATTGGGGACTGGGGGAGTAGTGTAATGAGTATGACCACATCCAAAGTAATATACTGACTGTGTTAGCTTACCCCTCATACACACGGGGATAAGCCATATCGTATCAATAGGATACAACTGTACAACCCAAGCCGGTCATATTCATTGCCTATTCACATCACAGAACTGTAACTATTTTAAAACTGTAACTGCTTAGTTGATTTTCAAAATTGTTTAAAAGTGCATGATTCTATTATTATTTCAATTGTTAAATTAGCATGAATTGTACTTTGCTCCCTCCTGACTGGAGACCCAACATTTTAGGTATCACTGATGAGGCTTTGTTCCGTGATCCTAAGACGAGGATTTCGAGACTGATGAGCTGTTTGCCTAGAGTTTTCTTTTCTTCTTGATGTATGTAAAAAATGGTTTAAGTTGTATCTTTCATTCCATTGTAAAAGTTTAATAAAGTTTTAAATTTCCCGATGTTGAGTTGTGACAAATATAGTGTTGTTGTATGGTTACCTGCTACTGAACAGCTTACTGCCGCCGTCTCAACAACGGTGCAGGCTGGGCATGATCCGGTCTGACCCAATTAGTTGGGATCGGGTCGTGGCATGTTTTTAGTGATGGCCCATACAGGTCTGAACAACAACTTAGGAAAACATATTTAGAAACAATTAGAACACTAGAACATCAATTTGTCACAACATAGGACCGAAATATATTATAAATAAATATTTTTGTTTGATTATAGACTGGTAGGATACTTTGCTTATGTTTGCATCCTAAACCTTCCAGAGAATGACCATTGACAAGACCAATCCTGCTGGCGATGAGGTGTCATCTCTGGATCATACCCCATCTCCTCAACCAAGTCCAGGGTTTATTCCCTCGCAGCTGATTGACCGTCCCCATAATGCATCCAGTAAAGTTTTCACTACACTGGCGATTCCTACCTCTTTTTAAACTGAGTTGCATTTCCTTGGAGAAGTACCCATTCCTGTTGCTCCACCAGTACCAGCAAACACCTCCTAAATGGTTATCCTACTTCAAGAAATCCTGGAGTTCTAGAAAGCTCAAGATGAAGCCCAGCAGGAACAGATGAATATCACGAGAGAAGACATGAAGAACGTCAATGATGTAGCCTTAGCTATCTTAAACCAAGTTGGAGTGGAACCTCACCCTAGGAGGGGTACCCCTGAAATCTAGAAGACATTTTGAGCCCTATCCGGCAGTTATATCGTAAGAGGCTATTGGCTTGTAACTACTACAAGAGGCCTAGTCACCAAGCCAATATTTGTCGCAAGAGATTGGGAAATGTTTGGCATGTGGATCTGCTAAACATCGGGTAAAGGATTGCCCCTTATCTTTCCATCATACCGGAGTACCTATCCCAGTTACACCTGTTATGCCACAACCTAGGGACTCTCTTCCTATCCAGCAGACCTTGCCTCCTACAATAAGGCATGATACATACTCGAGGTTCATAGAAGATGAAGCAGTTGGAGACTGCTCATGTAAGAGCCAGAACCATGAAGAATAGTACCTAGGACTGCTGAATAGCATTATCTATTTTTTGGAAGTTGTAACAGGATGTCCTTAGATCAATCATGAGAATTTTTGCTATAATTCTCTATATGAATAAAATTCTTACTTACACCTTTATGGCAGATATTTTTTTTTTGATAGTCTTCCCGGATTATCCCAGATCTAGACCTAGGATTCACCATTGACCTAGTTCCCGGCTCTTTTCCTATTTCTAAAGGATGTTGCAGAGTCAACCCGAAGGAGGCCAAGAAGATGAAGGACCAGATCAATGAAGGCTCTAGGATTTATTCAGGATGAAACTTCACCTTAGGGAACACCTATCTTGTTTGAGCCTAAGAAGGATGGAACAACGGATGTGCATCGATTACCAGACACTAAAGAACAAGTACCATCTGCCCGGATCGAGGATCTGTTTGATCTGTTTGTGTGGAGTTAGGGTGTTTTTGAAGTTTGATTTAAGATCTAACTACCATCAAATCAAAGTCAGAAAGGAGGACATTTCCAAGACGGCGTTCAAACACCAAGTATGGGTAGTTTTCTTTGGTCATGACGTTGGACTGATAAATGCTCATGCTGTGTTCATGAATCTCATGAACAGAGTTTTTCATGAGTATTTGAATCAGTTTATCTTCTCCATAGATAACATTCTGATATATTCGAAGACTGAAGAAGAGCATGAAGAACATCTGAGGAAAGTTCTGAAAACTTTAAAGAAAAAGAAGTTTTATGGTAAGTTATCTGAACGTGGATTTTTCTTTGACAAGGTAGATTTGTGGCCATGTTGTCAAGAGGAGAAATTTCGATGGTAGATAGCTGCTGTTGAAAAGTGGTATACCCCAAGTTTAATTCGGAAGTTTCTTGAACTTGGCTGGCTACTATCAGAAGTTCGTGAAGGATTTCGCCAAGATTGCTGAGCCGATGACGAAGCTCACTTGGAAGAATGAAGAGTTCATCTGGACGAAAGTTTGCCAGGCGGCATTGAGGAGCTGAAGAAGAGACTTACCACTACACCAATCCTTGCGCTACCTGCAGGAACCGGTGGTTTCTCGATTTACAGTAATGCCTCTGGAAAAGGACTGGGTTGCGTTCTTCAACAACATGGGAAAGTAATTGCTTACACATCTAGGCAACTACAGACTCATGAGAAGAATTATCCCACACCTAATTTGGAATTTGCTGTAATTATCTTTACTTTAAAGTTATGGAAGCATGATTTTTATGAAAAGGGAGTGAAAATATATACGGACTACAAGAGTCTGAAATATGTCTTCACTCAGAAAGAACTGAATGTTAGACAAAGAAGATGGCTGAAGCTAATGAAGGATTTCAACATCGACCCGCTATACCACCCGGGTAGGGCTAATGTGATCGCTGATACACTTAGTCGATACCCAGTGGCGATGTTCTTAACCAAGGAGTGGCATCTACTAGAAGACGTCGAGAAGCTTGGACTGGAGGTTATACTACCTGGAGATAGAAGGACGGAGCTGGATGCTGATTCAGTGTTGATGAAGTTCGAGGCTGATGGACAAAATCAAGAGGATGTAGTTTCAAAACGAGGCACTTTGCAGGCTTAGAGATCAAGTGTTGGCAGGAACACTTGAGGGTTTCTAAATTGATCAGCAGTAGAACTCTGAAGAATGGTACGAGACTTTGCGTATCGGGTGACAAATGGAGGAACGAGTTGATGAAAGAAATGCACCAGTCGCAGTATTCCATATATTCATGAGCTAATAAGATGTATCGGAATATGCCTCCATTGATTGGTGCTATGGAATGAAGAAGGACAATTCCAGGTATGGGATTATATGTGAATTTGTCAACATGAGGAATTTAGCAAGAGAACAACAAGTTTGTTGCAGCCGCTGGACAATTCGGAGTGGAAGTAGAAGCATATAACAATGAACTTTGAGTAAGGATTGCCTTGTTCCCAAGGAGGGAAGGGCACCAATTGGATTATAGTGGACCGACTGACTAAGTCAGCACACTTTATTCCCTTCAAGGTTAGTTTATTCACCGAGAAGTTGGCAGCATTGTAGGAGAGGCATCCCTACCGGATTTATGGAGTACAAACCGACGGACAATCAAAGAAGAAAATCCAGACGCTTGAAGATATGTTAGATCTTGTGTTTTAGAAATTGGAGGGTCTTGGAGAAGATCATTTAAAATTGGTAGAGTTTCCTTACAACAACTACCAAGTTAGCATCGACAATCAGTGGAGTTTGAAGAAGGAGATAGCGTCTTTTGTAAAGATTTTCTCCTACCAGAGGAACGATCAGTGTTAGCAGAGCAGGAAAGTTGAGCCAGGTACATCAGGCCATTTGAAGTTTTAAGACGAGTTGGAAGTAGCGTACCGGTTAGCTCTACCGGCTAATCTTGAGAGTGTGCAACGTCTTCTGCGTATCACAGCTCAGACGCTACATTCCAGACCCGAGTCCCATATTGGTTAATTCAGAGCTGAAGATTGGACTCAACCTTTCAGTGCCAGAGAAACCAGTTGCAAGCGTAGTCAGAGGTGAGCAGAAGATCAGAATTTGAGCCATCACTTAAACTCCTACTTCTTATCTTTTCGTTCTAAACTTGACTGATGCTGCTAAGTCAGCCTAGTTTTGTAAGCTATCTCTTTATCAAGCTTGATCATGACAGTATTTTATTAGGTGCATCCACTAATATATTGTCTAATCAGGACCGGTGCATGATGGTCTGATCAACCTCGTGTACTTTGGTTCGCTTTTGTATTTTTCTACATGGATGATATCATAAATAAAACTTGTCCCTAAATCGTCTCATCCACGACTGCCTTGAAAATTCTTATTGTTGGACCTGAGTTACGAGTATAGTACCCGTACCTGTTTGATTCTCCTACCCTGCCTTTAATTTCGAGGACGAAATTTTCTAAGGAGAAAAGATTATGAAACCCATATTTTTGTAATTAATTATTAATAGCGTTTTAGTATAATAATTAGTATTTCTAATTATTATTATTATTGTTATTAAATATTTTTGGGTGCAAATTATTTCAAAATTATTAACAACATGGACTTTTGATTTAGACCCAGACCCGAGTCCGAACCCAGACCCAGGCTTGAGCCAAACCCAATCCCATTTTCATTTCTTTCCAATTCTGACTTGGCTTAATTATTATTAAAAAAAATATAAATTCTGAGCTGGTCCCGTAGGACCAGCATACTTGTGCAGACTCTTTATCTCCTCAACGGCTCAACCCACTTCTTTCTCCCTTCACGTTCTCATTACCACACATTATTCACCCCACTCTCTCCTTAAATCCCTCACACCCACAGCACTCTTCCACTCCCCCTCTTATAACTCCCTACTTAACTCTCATAACCTTTTCCTTTTTCCTTCCCCTTCTGTAACATCTTTTCCCCTATCCCTATATAATTCCCTCCTCTCTTTATTCTCAGAGAGCAAACATTTCCCCCTCACCAACTCCATTTCCCCCAAACCCCCTTAGCCCGCCGGAGCTCCTCGAGGCCGACTCCGCCGACCGCCCCTCGACGTCTCCTCGACGACCATCCCTGGCCGACCGTTCCCGTCCGGCGACCCTCGTCGACCCGAGCTCGCGCCAATGCCGCCACCTCGCGACCAAGTCCGGCCGACCCCCTTCTCGGCTGCCCCGACCGCCGATCCGCGCGACCCCGCGGCCAAGCCCCGACTCCGGCGACCCCCGTCGGCGTTTCCCTCTCCCCCGCGCCCTGTTCTACGGTCGACCAGCCCCGTCGGCCGCCGCTCCCCGCCGAGCCCGCGGGTCCGCCCCGACCAGTGTCGACTCCCTCGGCCAACCGCCCCTTCGGCGCCACTGGCCGCTGTCCCGTCGGCTCCCTCCGACGTCGACGTCGCCCGTCTACCCGCGAGCAGCCCCTGTTGGCCGATCCCTCTTGGGACAGCACCCTCGCGTGTTCTGGTCGTGCCCTAGCCTCTGACTTCTTCGGCGTTCTTCGGCATTTTCGACGACGCTGGTTCCAGCGCTGATTTCGGAGATTTATCGCTGTTCTGGACTATTCTTTCTTTCTATTTTACATCTGAGAGCTCTAGCCGAGCAATCCGAGGTATAACCCCCTGTCCCGCTATTTTATTATTATTTGTCGATGATGAAATGGTCCCCGGTTCCCTTTGGGAATTCGGTATTAGTGATGTCGTAATTTTTCGGGACTTTCGGGAAGGTCCCGTGGATTATTTTGCATTCCCGAAATATTTCGGGAGTGGTTTTTGGTGTGTTTTAGTTCTCCGGAATTTTTCGGGAACGTTCTGTGATTTGTAGAATTGGAATCGGACTTTCGAAATTATTTCGGGTCATCCCGATTATGCTGTGGATTGGCTGTGGATGTTTTATATATATAAAATGCGGGTTTTTCCCTGGTTTGGGACTTGCAGGAATTATCGGCGCTATTTTCCCAGTTTTTGGGTTGACCAAAAACAGAGAAGATGCTGCCCGATTTTTCCGTAAATCCTGAATTAATTTAAAAATGAATTTAAAATGATTTTCGGAATTTACTCGATATTTGATTTTTGGGTGGCGACCGTATCGGTCAATGGACCCGGCTAAGTGCAAACGATACCGGCCCCGCCCGGACGTTGAGGCAATTAGCCAAAATGAGGATCGGACCCTATCTGAGACTTATGATTTACTTTATTTTTATATTTAATTTCTGTTTAAATTTTATTTAATATTTCAGTTTAGGACTAACGGCAGTTTATCTTATTTTAATTTATGTAAATAAATTGTAATGGGCATAAGTCCAGCTGGCTGTGGTCTGTGACTGTAATAGCTTAGATTTTCTTATCATTTTCTGGTTTTACGAGTTTTTAATATTTAACGATTAAATTGACTAAAAAGTATTTTCGTATAAAATTAATTAATATTTTCTCACCTAAATTGACCAGTTTATTAATAATTAAAAAGTCACGTATTTCTCACTAAATAAGAAAATTAGCTTTATATTTATATTTATAGAAAATACCAAGTTTTCCTAAAATAATCTGGCAGCGACGATGTTTTCCGAATTCAAAGATAAAATGACCTTTTTCCCTCGTATTAAATCAACGCACAATAATCGTATTTTTCTGTGTTTGGTTAATTAAAGAACTAAAATTGTACTAGGACGCAAATAGAGATTTCAAATAGCGTAGCTAGATTGGTAAACCTGGAATCTGAGTCAAATTCTCAATTGTAGGGTTTCGAGGACTGTACTAGCATCACCCCGGAATCAACAAACGAATCCAGTCAATAAAACAAAGGCAAGTACATTTTGTGTTAGTTTACAATTATTTAGTAATCGTTTTAATGCAAGTTTAAACCACGATGCAACACGGAACTCTCTCTGAGAGCACTGACTGTAACTACTGTAACTATTGGGGACTGGGGGAGTAGTGTAATGACTATGACCACATCCAAAGTAATATACTGACTGTGTTAGCTTACCCCTCATACACACGGGGATAAGCCATATCGTATCAATAGGATACAACTGTACAACCCAAGTCGGTCATATTCATTGCCTATTCACATCACAGAACTGTAACTGTTTTAAAACTGTAACTGCTTAGTTGATTTTCAAAATTGTTTAAAAGTGCATGATTCTATTATTATTTCAATTATTAAATTAGCATGAATTGTACTTTGCTCCCTCCTGACTGGAGGCCCAACATTTTAGGTATCACTGATGAGGCTTTGTTCCGCGATCCTAAGACGAAGATTTCGAAACTGATGAGCTGTTTGCCTAGAGTTTTCTTTTCTTCTTGATGTATGTAAAAAATGGTTTAAGTTGTATCTTTCATTCCATTGTAAAAGTTTAATAAAGTTTTAAATTTCCCGATGTTGAGTTGTGACAAATATAGTGTTGTTGTATGGTTACCTGCTACTGAACAGCTTACTGCCGCCGTCTCAACAACGGTGCAGGCTGGGCATGATCCGGTCCGACCCAATTAGTTGGGATCGGGTCGTGACACCCAAGAATGACTTGGTGGGATTCATCTTGAGCTGATGTTGACGCATGAGATTGAAAATTGTTCTCAAATCTTGGATATGATCTTCTTTTAGACGACTTTTAACAGCGATATCATCAACATAACATTCGACTATTTTGCAAAGATGTTCTCAGAAAATGGTACTCATGGCCCGTTGGTAAGTTGCACCAGCGTTCTTGAGACCAAATGGCATCACTGTGTAGCAATAGACTCCTCGAGGAGTACGAAAAGATGTGTGTTTTTCATCTTCGGGATTCATCTTGATCTGATTGTATCCAGAGAATCCATCCATAAAAGATATTCGCTCGAACCCACAGGTGTTGTCAATCATAACGTCCGTGATAGGGAGAGAAAATTCATCTTTCGGACATGCTTCATGAAGATCCCGAAAGTCGATGCAGACTCGAACTTTGCCGGTTTTCTTCAGGACTGGAACAACAATGGCTACCTAATCAGGATGTTGTTCTTCTCGAATAAAGCCACAAGCGATAAGCTTTTTGACTTCATCATCAATTGCGTCCATCATTTTAGGCTTGAATCGCCTTTGCTGCTGTTTGACTGGTTTAGCATTAGGCAGAATATTCAGTTTATGAGTAGCAATTTTGGGATCTAAACCTGGCATATCTTCGTAACTCCAAGCAAAGACATCAATATATTCTTTAATGAGAAGAATCAACTCTTGCTTATCTGCTTTCGGAAGATTCTTGCTAATAAAGATTGGACGAGGTGACTCGCTTTCTCCTACATCAACTTGAACTAGTAGATCTTCAGTAGGAGGTTATCTTTGTTCAAATCGGAGTACCCACTGATTATCCATCTGTTGAGCCCAAGGATCTGTTTCAGAACTTTCTTCAATGTCCTCATTATATCCTTCCGGAAGTTCAGCAAAAACCATATTGGAAGATACGATTACACGATGGACTTCACCGACGCTAGTATCAGAATCCCATGACCTAGAATCAGAAGAATTAGAACGTTCTTCGCTATCAGAGTCAGAGACTGCTGGGGATAACATCGGAGGAGAAGCATATCCAAGACCTCTTTTGGTCTTGCTGTAATACATTTCTAACTTTCCTTGTGGAACAGCGGTACGGAGAGGAGTCTTTCTTCCCTTACCATAGTTGAGGCCGCTTTTGAAGTCGTAACCCATTTTTCGGGCAATGTCTTTTGATTGTTGACTGTAACGACGGAATTGAAGATGTCCCGTGTCGTTAACTTTGCTATCATCCGTGAAGCTAAATTTTTGTTCCGGTCTTTTACTAAAAAGTATTGGACGTTCACCTTTCTTGCGAGCAGGAACAATACGATATGAATCTTTTGGGTGTTCACATGAAACTTTTGTTTGAAGAGATTGCACTACTACCATTGTAAATGTTTTGAAGCTATCTAAAATATCCAAATAGTATTTAGTATGATAAATAACATCAGTATACTGGAAAGTAGATGCTTTTTCATTGATATGTACATCTGTATTTACAGCAGGACCTTTAGCCTTAGCAGGCTTGGTCAGATTGATTACAAGAGGGGGAGAAGAAGAACGTAGAGGAGGCTTATTACGACGAAGGTCAATAACAAGTGGCTCAGAGGAGGTGAGCTCCCTTTTTTCTTTGTTGTGTGTTAAATCAACAATAAGAGGCTCAGAAGAAGTGAGCTGCTTTTTGTCCTTGTTACGACGTAAGTCGATAACAAGTGGCTCAGAAGAGGTGAGCTCCCTTTTATCTTGATCGTCATTAGTAGATTGCCTCTGGACTGGCAAGTGAATAGCCAGTGGTTTAGAAGACTGAGGATGAGAAACACGCCCTTTGACAGGTATAATGAGAGTGTCATTGGGTACTGCTTTTTGATCTTCTTCAGTATCCATGGCCAATACCACTTTCATAAATTCTTTTTTATACATGGAGCATCGTTGCAATATGCTTCGACGCCTTTGAAAGGATAAAGGTCTGCAACTTCCTTGTGAACTTCTCCTTCGTCATCAACATATTTAAAGCATTGATGAAGAGTTGATAGAACAACATTATGTTCATGGAGAAAGGGTCTTCCCAGAAGAGCATTGTAAGAACAACCATGATTGTCTATGATATAAAAGGTCACCTTTGTGCGAAGATTGCCTATTTGGAGTTTCAGGCGGATCTTGCCCAAAGGTTCACTCCTGCCTTGGTTGAATCCCAAGATAGTAGTGATTGTACTTGAAAGACTATGCACTGGTATCTTCAACGCGTCTAGCATTGTCTTTGGCATAATACTAAGAGCAGACCCTCGATCTATCAGGATACGATCAACTTTCATTGAATCGACATACCCTGTATAGTAGAGAGGACGATCATGTCTATTATCCTCCAGTAGCATATCATCCTGAGTGAAAGTGATGTTTGGAATCAACTCCAGGATACTATGACAATGACGACAAGAGACCGGTTCGGCATCTGGCTTTTTGAGAAGAGTTAAGCAAGTTTCAGCCTGCATCAGGGCTTCACTTAAAGTTTCTCGAGCCTCTTTAGAAAGGCGCAAGAGCTCAAAAATTGATAGCCTAGCTAGTGTATTGGCCAGTTGAGCCAATATATCAAAATTGTATGGCTTTTCAAGTCCTGTAGGAGATGATTTCTTCAGGGGTTTGTCGAAACGGACTTGTTGCTTGCCTTTGTCAGCAACCACCGGTTTGGGAGGAATAGGTACTACGACTGGTGAAGATGTGGAAGGAATTTCTTCAGAGGAAGTAGGTTGTACTGGAATAGGTTCAGAAGAAGAGGTAGGGTTTTCTTGAGCCTCAGAATGATCTTTCAAATAGGCTTTCCCTGATCTGGTGCCTAGCAGAATTTCTTCGTCAACTATGGGTTCAAAAGACACCATGTTGCAAATCTTCCTCTTGCCTTTAGAATGATCTTTCTTCTTAGAAGAAGAGGACACCTCAAACTCCGGAGCAAGATCGGGATGAATCCACATAATTTCACCGTTGTCAAGAGACAAAGGAATAAGACCTTTATTTGGTGGAAGTGGGAGATTCTCAATCTCAAGAGTAGCTTTGGGAATAGGAATGACACCGTGCTGTACCATCCGCGGAGGAAAGTCACCAAACTGGACTGAAACCATATTTGCAGTAACAGTCTTCTAGTCTTGCTGCATAGTGACGACACCAGCATTGACAAGCTCTTGAATTTTACCTTTGAGCACATAACACGCTCGAGTAGGATGTCCAATGAACCTGTGGTAGACACAATATTTATGATGATCTGTCTTACCAACTTCATCAGGTTTCTTTGGGTCTGGAAGCTGAATTTTGTTGCTTTTGAGTAAACATTCAAAGATGCTTGCAGTATCATTCTCGTCGAAGGAATATTCTACTTTCGGACGAGGTTCCCTTGGTGGAGGTGCAGAAGGAGTAGGAGTGGAAGTAGGCGGAGCCACATTGACTGCTAAAGATTCTTTATTCTTGTACAAATTGATGTTCAAAGTCTCTTTTGCTTTGCGGTTGTTTTGGCGGTTGCCACCACCTGATGTCTGGTGTTCATCTCGATCGGGGTTAGACATCTGTACCCCCAATTGTTTGAACTTCTCGGCACTTACTTCCGCAGCTTTGGCGTTGACAATGAATGAAGGCTAATCTTGAAACTGGGTAGATCCCATCCATATACTGATGATAGGCAAAAGATTTGCCTTACAAGTATCAATAGTGACAGCAGCTGGAGTTCCGGGAGGCATTTTCAAAGCTTCACGGCGGAATCGTTCAATGAAGCTCTCAGCAGTTTTATTGTGTTTCTGTTTGATTTTGTTGAGACCCGACATAGTCATGTCGTTAAATCCTTCATAGAACCGTTCCAGGAAGATTTGCTTGAGACCTGAGAAGGAAGTGATACAACCATCGGACAAACTTTTGTACCAGTCGTATGCTACGCCGGCTAAACAACCGACGAACACTCTGGTAAGAAGAGCGTCATTTGGCTGGAGTTGAACGGTCATTACCTCAAAATGATTGATGAATTGACTAGGAGAAGTACTGCCATCGAACAAAGAGATTATTGGTATTTTGTACTTTGGTAGGAACGGGACTTCTTTCCATTCAACTGGATAAGGCTGCTTGATCCCCAATCTTTCCAAGTTATCTTTTTCTTTGAAAGCTTCGAACTGGGTTCGCAAGAGTTTGACAGCTTCATTGGCGTCTTCTGATGACGAAGAAGGAGCAGGCTGAGTTAGAGTGGTAGAAGGAGGAACAGCATTGTAAGCACTACCCCCAGCTCCGGACTGACTAGGTGTAGTTTGAACTTGTACTTGTACAGGAGGCATTTGAGGAGACACTACCCCCAGCCCAGTATTGGCAGGTACTGAAGATGCTATGATTTTTGGACTCAGAGTAGGTGCAGTCGGTGGTGTAGCATGTTGTGCCACAATGATAGAATGCATACTAGCAACCATCTCAGCCATGGTTTTTAGTTTGTCTTCAAGTGCAGCGATTCGTTATTCCTGATTTGAAGAAGTCGAAGCATCTGGATCTTCATTGACAACATAAGCTATCACTTCTCTTGGTACAGTGGAAGACACTATTTGTTCAGAGCTTTCGCTATATGCATCATAGTCGGAGAAAGAGTCATCTCCTGACTGAGAGGTAGGAAGATAACCTGAAGGATTTTGAGAAAGATTCCTTTGACCGATTGTATTTCGGCTTCGAGAACGGGTATGTCGAAACACTCCTTCAGAAGATTCTTGGAGTAATTCTAAATATCGCTGGCTTGGCTTGCGAAGTTTACCGTACTTAGAGCATCTTCTACCCCCAGTATTTTGGGAAGTCATGTTAACAGAAGCATATAAGATTTTGTCTTCCTCTGACATAGGTTCAGATTTAGCAAAAGTCAGACGATCGAAGACAGATCATTTTGTTGTTTGACAACAACATTGGATGATGACTTTATGGTTGCAATGATGATCAGATGCTTGAGATAGAGGTGTTGAGACATTGTCCCATTTTTGTCTGAGATGTTCTCGGAGATCGGGAACAACAGCAGGACGAGAAAAACTCTGAGGGATCTGTTCTTTGATAATATTCGGAACATGATTCTGATTCTTCAAATATTTAGTCCCTTGAGTATACAGGGAAGTGCTCACTTCATTGGCATAAGTGTCGGGATTTTTAACCCTGGAGATTTGTTTTTGATGATGTTTTGTCTTCGGCATTGGCTGTTTACGTTTTACCGAAGTGGGTCTGTTGAGATAAGTTCTAAGATCAGCAAATTTACCCCCAGGGGTTTCTGTCTGAGACACTAACAGTTTTCCCTGTCTGGAACGGGAAATCTTGAGAGTCGGGAGGTCTTGTAATTTTGCTACCGGGGTAGGCAGAATACCTCTTTGGTCAGTACAAGTTCTCTTGTCATAAAGGAAAGAAGAATCCTTGTTTGAAAGGGTTCTAGTACTGATTGGTGCCGAGGCACGTTCAGATTGATCTTCTTCGGTAAAAACTGAAGAAGATTGAGAAAAAACCAAAGGGTCTTTTCCTTTGTTTTGTGACGAAGGGTTAGCTAAAGAGCGTTTCCCTCTGTTGTCTTCCAAGTCATGGGACAAGGAAGTTTGAGAAAAGACCAACGGGCCTTTCCCTTTGTTTTGAAGAGAAAGAGGAATAGCCAAAGGACTACCCCCAGTGGATTGCGCAGGAGCAATAAAATATTTAAGAGGAGGAACAGAGTCTCTCCCTTTGTTGTGAGAAGAAGAGAGTTTAGCTAAAAGGCTGTCACTCTTGGATTGCGCAAGCATGCTTTACGCATGGGTTGATGGTACACTGGTTCTGGCCACAGAGACTGTGGTTTGCGCATCAGGAGTTCTTGCCACAGAATGCTTAGGTTGCACTCTGGTTGCTGGAGTGTTGGTTTGCGCAGGAAGATTGGCAGCCAATTGCGCCAGGGGCATAGGAGTTTTATACTTAGCCATGGCAGCATATGAAGTCTTTTGTGTACTGGCCATAGCAGATTGCGCCGCAGTAGCAGAGACAGATTGTGCAGTAGGCTTGATGACAGAAGCTTTGGCCTGCACAGCAGGCTTACTGGCAGACTGTGCAGAAGACTTGCTGTCAGCATTAACAGAATGCGCAACAGTCTTTGGGACCCACACTGGGCGCACTTTGCTTGTGGCAGCAGTGGTTGCAGTGCGAGGAGTGGTCTTGGAGTTGATCATAGACTCGTAGGCTGTCTGGTTGATCTTCACAACCAGTGTCTTCTGCGTCTTTCCGATAGACGCTACGTCACATTGAGTTGTCACTTCCTCATCGGAGGAGAAAGTCGTCCCCAGCAGAGTAGCCATTTTGTTTGCAAAAATAAAAGTTGAAGAACTTTATTGATACAAACTTTGTAAAAGATTACAATTTAAATTCTGGGAATGGTACAACTTTAGGAATCTAATCTAGATGACGATTGCTTTATCCCTTGGACGATATGAACTCTTGAAGACGAAGCCTCTGAAGTTGAAGACAACTCTGGAATTGAAGGCAAAAAGCCTCGGAAGTTGAAGGCAAAAGCCTCAAAAAAATACAGCAGCACTTAGGCAAGAACTCCTGAACTCTCTGAACTTTGAAGTCTGATCTCTGATTATTGATTCTTGATCCCCTTGAATGGAGACTTGAAACTCTATTTATAGAGTTCTGAGAAATAACTAACTTTTAGTTATTCTGGACTGCGCATGATGGATTGTGCAGTAATTGGTTTGCGCAGCAATGGACTGCGCAGGCAGTTGCTGGATCATGGGCTAACTGTCTTGGACACATGGCATCATTTGATTGAAATGCGCATGATCATGCATAGACAGTTGCCACGAAATGAGCAATTGATGGCATGAATGCCACGTGTATTTTGTCATTTGTACTGATAGAACGCGCATATTGAATTGCGCAGGCTTTGGATTGCGCCAACTTAAATTGTGCAGGAAATAGATTGCGCCAACATAGATTGCGCCAACATGGATTACGCTGCCAGCTGTCCTCGAGCGCCGTGCTACACAATTAAACGAACGGCCGCCTCGTTCTCCGCGCTGTCAGTTGTAAGAAGATTTGATTTGTGTCAGGTAATGATGGTGATTTGCCACGTCAGCCTGCGCACTTGAAAGTGTGCGCAATCTATTTTGCGCAATCTGAAAGATGCGCAATCTGATGTCTGCGCAGTTCATCTGAAAGTTGTATTTCTTGATTTTCTGACTTTGTTGATGGGTGCAACTTGATTTTTTAGGACCTACAGTTGGCTGACGCGAGCGAGGACGGGGTTTTGCTTGCTGTGGTGGTGATGTCGATCTAGGCTAGGGCTAGGATTTAGGAATTTAGAATAGAGGATTGGAATTGTTGTGTTGAAATCGTGTCCGACATGTGGACACGAAGAAGATGAAATGTATATGTAAGTAAAAATGAAAAGGAAAAAAAATAGGGCACGGACACGATGCACGGGATTAGGGTTGGAGAAAAATTTGTGGAAAACAATTTATGGTTTGTGGAGAAATAATGGAGGAGTACCTGCCTATTTATAGGATGTGGGAATTCCCAATTTGGATAGGATTAGAAATAGATTTAAAACCCCAAATTAGATAATTTGCTACAAATTTAAAATAAATCTAAATCCAAATCCAATTCAAATCAAATAAATTTTAGTTTAAAATCAACTAGGATAAATCAAATTTTCAAATATTTAACTATTTAAATAATTCCAAAAATCAAATCAAGAATTAAATGGCCACAATAACTTCCAAATGTATTTTTCAAAATACCAATAATAATAATTTCAAAAATAATAAATATTTTAAATATCTTTTTGAATAATAAAATATTAATATTAGTAAATCTCGAAAATTATATTTTTATTTAAAATAAACTAGCAAAATATTTAGGCAATATATGTATGCCTAAGAAATATTTTATTATTAATAACTGCTATAAACGAAAAGGCTTTCATAATTAAAATCGTAAACTTGAAAATAATAGCTAGAAATAATTATTGTCTATATTTCTTTGAAACTATAAAAATAATAAAAATAATGTTTTTCAAAAATATGTACGCTCGCACATATTCGCACTCGACGAGCAAGAAAAATAATTTCGTGCGCGACGTACAATACGGCTACGCGACGTACAATACAAAATTTTAAATCAGTATAAAAAAAATTAAAAAAATATCGTAGAAATTTAGGGGTTTTACATCCTACCCAAATTAAAAGAATTTCGTCCTCGAAATTAAGAATTCGTAGGGGGGTGAGAAGACACAAGGGAGTATCGATGGGAAACCATCGATAATAATTCATGCCGTCAAAAGTTGCGATCTAGATCATAGAAAAATATAATACGAGTATGGTCGTGGGTAGTGAATGAGGGTCATAGTCGGGCCGAGAAGAAGGACGAGAAGTTTAGGATGAAATATCGAGTGATAATAATCATGATATGAAAGCTAGGAAGGTTCTAGTACTACGCCTTTGTCCTTCTAAAATAGGTGAAGGCGAAAGCAATATAGAGTTCGAAGGAGGCATTTTCGAATACGAATACGTGGTTCAAAGGTGACCGAAAAATTTCAAAAAGAATTTTCAAGGCAGTCGTGGATGGAATTGTAAGGGCCAAGTTTAATTATGTCCCCATCCACGTAGAGTAATAGATAAAAGCGAACCAAAGTGCACTTGGTTGATCAGACCATTATGCACTGGTTCTGATTAGACAATAGGCTAGTGAGCGCTCAATAGCATAAGTCATGAACAAACTCGATAAAGAATAAGCTTGCAAAAACTAGGCTATATTAGCATCATTAGTCAAAACGATAAATACATAGGCACGAGAGATTAAGATTTAAAGAAGGTAGAATGATTCTAAGTCATACAGTCGTCCTATAGTCTTCTTGTCCAAGTCTTTGGTTGGCTAAACGGGTTAGGTCCTCTAGATTCTAGGATCTAAATAAGCTTACTAATATAGGTCACTAGGTCAAAGGGGTTGCTAGTTCATAAGGTATTCTACCCAACTTAAAGAATTAAACTAAAGGTGTTTTGGGACAATTAACTAGTAGGGTCAATCTCTAGCAAGCACGGAGAGAAGATAAGAGTAGGGATGGAAGGAAGCAAGCAAGATGCAATTGATGAGTCAAACGGTAGATAAAATCAAGGAAAGAGGTCAAGTTTGTGGATGAGATCCTAGACTTCTAATCCTATACGCAGGCTTGCTTGGTACGGTAAAGTAACCAAACAATTTATCTGACCTGCATGGGTCACCACAAAAATATGTAACGCCCAAGTCCCAAAATACGTAGGACTAGGAACGTAGACATGCCAGCTGTATTCTTACGAAGTATACTCCAATATATGGAAGCCTCGTATAAATACATAAGCTGTAAAATGCAGTAGAATCATAACTAATCTCATCCATACAAAATAAATGAATAGAAGATCTCATATAATAAGTTATGAAATTGTTATTTGGTACATGTAGTTGGGCGGAGACAAATCCACTACCAACTATGAAAAGAAATATATTATAAGCGAAAGAAAGATTTTGGCGAGCGAAGCGAAGACGATCCAAGTGCAATCATCCTCGAAAAAATAGCGAAGATCACGGCTAGAGCTAAAGCACCTGCGAAAGACAATATCACACACCTGGCAAGACAACCAGGTCCTTAGAGGGACGTAACAAGACACATAATATCATGCCATATAAACTGAATAAATATCGCTCAAATAAATAAGTAAATCGAATTATAACATGTTCCAATACGCACCTACTGAACGAGCGTACCATCCCCCCAACCAAACAAGGACAGGAGATGGTAAACTAATTCACGGTGACGTATCTTTCCATGCTAATAATCCAATATGGTATGCGGACCCTAACAAGGTTCAATACCTTCTCATCGAAGTAGTAAGTCACACCTACAACCAAACAAGGACAAGATGTGATGAACTAATCCGCGACAAGTTATTGTTTCAAGCCACGGTCAGATACAAGTATTCAAACCAAAAGTACTCGTACCTAACAGATAAAGGTAGCCTAACCAGTCTAAGTGAATGCAGTTTTAAGAACAGTTCATGGTCGCATGACTACCGGGTCAAGTCAAGAAAATACCAATGCAGTACCTCAGTAGAGAGTCACAACACCATATACTATTCCTCAGTATCGAGCGAGTCTATAGCATATAGTCTACCTATCGTTCCTCAGTAGCGAGCGAGTCCACGATAGATAGGGTGGTAGTTAACTCCCAATCATGTTCTTCCCGCCCAATGCTAACTCTATAACCGCTAAGTCAAACTAGCATGCAACCTCTATTAGCGGTTATTCCTATCGTACGACTTGTACGTACTGGTGGCCAGCTAATCATGCACTTCCGTATTCTATATGCGACACACAACTTCGTGGTACAACATGTCAAGGCCATGAATGCAACACACAAAGGTGGTCCCTTAAATCTTGGTTTATTGTGTAAGAAAAATAATACATAGCAAGAAACTGAACAGTAAATTCTAACAGGTTATGCCATGTATCACAGTTTATTTTGCATAAAGAAAATAATGAACATGCATGAAATATGAGCTAAAATAATTAAACAGCAAATGGCAAGGTGTCTTGCCTGGTAGGACGCCTGGCGTACTGCAATGATCAAGGTGGTACGATCTGCGACTTTGGTGCAACAACTATGCAAGGGGACCTCTGATGGTGGCACGGACAGTTCCATTGGGTTCAGAAGGGTCAAATTAGTTAGGGTGGACATAAGGTAGTCTCGAAATGGGCAGAGGGATAGGAATAATAGGACTGGATACGGACACGAGAAAAATCAAAGAAATTAATGGACAAATATATATATACGAGTTTTTAGAGAATATTCCTAAAACTAGTTTTCATGAGTTAAAATATTTATAAGGAAAATGCTAAAAAAATCTAAGTCAAGAAAAAATCGTTTTCGGCAAAAACTCTATGTTTGTAAAGATACGACTCTAGATAGAATATTTTATTGCCAGAATATTTATATAGATGCAAACTTAAAATCAAAATAGTTGTTTCCTTTTAAAAAATAATATTTTCCTAAAACTTTTATAAATAATAATATTTAGCAAATAGGTAGTTTTGCAAGTAACAACAATAATAATCATAATAAAAATGAGAATATTAATAATAATAACTATTTTTAACAAATAATAATAATAATGACAAATAATAATAATAATGAGAATAATAATAATAGTAGTAATATTATTAATATTGTACTTACAAAATATTTTGTTAATGAAAACAACTAATAATGTACTGAAATAATAATAGTACTAATAATGAAATAAGAATAACAATGAAATAATAATAATATTAATAATAATAATAACAATAATAATAATAATAATAATAATAATAATAATAATAATAATAATAATATTTAGTAACAGTAAAACAAAACCAAATAAATAAATAATGATAATAATAATAAATAATAAAAAGAAATAAAATAATAAATAAAAGTAAAAATCAAAGCTGGTCCTCACAGCAACTAAAACAACAGCAAAAAAAAAATAGAGTAGCAGGATGTTCTCCTCTTTCGAGGAGAACACTAAAACAAAAAAAAGAAAGAAAAAGAAAAAGATACTAATAATATTAAGCAGTCAACAGTCACCAAACCCAACAACTGTTACTCTATTCCACCGAATTCGAGAGGAGAGACAGAAAGGAATAAGGGGAAAGGAAAAAGAGAGGGAAGAGAGAGATGAAAAGAAAAATCGAGTGTGGAAAGAGAGAGAGAGAGAGAGGCTGGAGTTTTGGTCGGAGAGGCCCAAGGAGAGAGGGGTGCGGGTGGATCGGCGCGACGAGGGAGTCTCGATCGGCGGGGAAGCTGCGGCACCGGCGGATGTTGGTGGAGGCGGCCGGGCTCACGGCGAGGGAAGTCGGACGATGGAAGGGGGTTTCGACGAGGGGGTTTTGGTCACGCCCACAGAGAAGAACGGCCGGTCGAAGCTGAGCTCTCCGTGGTGGGGCAGCGCGTTCGCCGGGCGGGGAGGCTGACGATGGGTTTCTGATGGTTCCGCGGGGTGGCTCGGCGCGACAGCGGTACTGGACGGTGGTCGAGGCCAGCGCGGAGGGCTTAGGTGGAGACGGTGGTCGAATTTCCGGCGGCTAGGGCCTGGGGTCGGATGCGGCTGAGTCGGGCGGCGTTCGGTGAAGGCTCGGCACGCGGAGGAGCTCCGACGAGGTAAGGGTTTTTAGGTTTAAGGTTTTTCTTCTTCCTTGTTCTTGGTGGCGGTGGTTGGCTTTGTTGGTGGCGCCGGCCGGAGGTGGGGCGGCCGGTCGCGGTGGCGGGGTGACGATGTGGGCGATGGTGGTGGTGCTGGTCGGGAAGGGGTGCTGTGACGGTCGACGACGGGTGATGGCGGAAGTGGTGATGATGGGTGGTGGTCGTGGAGTCGACGAGTGGTGGATGACGGCAGTAGCTGTGGTGGCAGTGGGGGATGTTGTCGGGGTTTGGGGTTGGAGTCGGTTGCTGCGGTCAGAGGACATGGGGTCGGGTGGAGGTGTAGGTGGGAAGTTGGCCGGAGTTGGCTGACGCGAGCGAGGACGGGGTTTTGCTTGCTGTGGTGGTGATGTCGATCTAGGCTAGGGCTAGGATTTAGGAATTTAGAATAGAGGATTGGAATTGTTGTGTTGAAATCGTGTCCGACATGTGGACACGAAGAAGATGAAATGTATATGTAAGTAAAAATGAAAAGGAAAAACAAATAGGGCACGGACACGATGCACGGGATTAGGGTTGGAGAAAAATTTGTGGAAAACAATTTATTGTTTCTGGAGAAATAATGGAGGAGTACCTGCCTATTTATAGGATGTGGGAATTCACAATTTGGATAGGATTAGAAATAGATTTAAAACCCCAAATTAGATAATTTGCTACAAATTTAAAATAAATCTAAATCCAAATCCAATTCAAATCAAATAAATTTTAGTTTAAAATCAACTAGGATAAATCAAATTTTTAACTATTTAACTATTTAAATAATTCCAAAAATCAAATCAAGAATTAAATGGCCACAATAACTTCCAAATATATTTTTCAAAATACCAATAATAATAATTTCGAAAATAATAAATATTTTTAAATATCTTTTTGAATAATAAAATATTAATATTAGTAAATCTCAAAAATTATATTTTTATTTAAAATAAACTAGCAAAATATTTAGGCAATATATGTATGCCTAAGAATATATTTTATTATTAATAACTGCTATAAACGAAAAGGCTTTCATAATTAAAATCGTAAACTTGAAAATAATAGCTAGAAATGATTATTGTCTATATTTCTTTGAAACTATAAAAATAATAAAAATAATATTTTTCAAAAATATGTACGCTCGCACATATTCACACTCGACGAGCAAGAAAAATAATTTCGTGCGCGATGTACAATACGGCTATGCGACGTACAATACAAAATTTTAAATCAGTATAAAAAATTAAAATATATCGTAGAAATTTAGGGGTTTTACATCTTACCCAACTTAAAAGAATTTCGTCCTCGAAATTAAGAATTCGTATGGGGGTGAGAAGACATAAAGGAGTATCGATGGGAAACCATCGATAACAATTCATGCCGTCAAAAGTTGCGATCTAGATCATAGAAAAATATAATACGAGTATGGTCGTGGGTAGTGAATGAGGGTCATAGTCGGGCCGAGATGAAGGACGTGAAGTTTAGGATGAAATATCGAGTGATAATAATCATGATATGAAAGCTAGGAAGGTTCTAGTACTACGTCTTTGTCCTTCTAAAGTAGGTGAAGGCGAAAGCAATATAGAGTTCGAAGGAGGCATTTTCGAATACGAATACGTGGTTCAAAGGTGACCAAAAAATTTCAAAAAGAATTTTCAAGGCAGTCGTGGATGGAATTGTAAGGGCCAAGTTTAATTATGTCCCCATCCACGTAGAGTAATAGATAAAAGCGAACCAAAGTGCACTTAGTTGATCAGACCATTATACACCGGTTCTGATTAGACAATAGGCTAGTGAGCGCTCAATAGCATATGTCATGAACAAACTCGATAAAGAATAAGCTTGCAAAAACTAGGCTGCATTAGCATCATTAGTCAAAACGGTAAATACATAGGCACGAGAGATTAAGATTTAAAGAAGGTATAATGATTCTAAGTCATACAGTCGTCCTATAGTCTTCTTGTCCAAGTCTTTGGTTGGCTAAACGGGTTAGGTCCTCTAGATTCTAGGATCTAAATAAGCTTACTAATATAGGTCACTAGGTCAAAGGGGTTGCTAGTTCATAAGGTATTCTACCCAACTTAAAGAATTAAACTAAAGGTGTTTTGGGACAATTAACTAGTAGGGTCAATCTCTAGCAAGCACGGAGAGAAGATAAGAGTAGGGATGGAAGGAAGCAAGCAAGATGCAATTGATGAGTCAAACGGTAGATAAAATCAAGGAAATAGGTCAAGTTTGTGGGTGAGATCCTAGACTTCTAATCCTATACGCAGGCTTGCTTGGTACGGTAAAGTAACCAAACAATTTATCTGACCTGCATGGGCCACCACAAAAACATGTAACGCCCCAGTCCCAAAATACGTAGGACTAGGAACGTAGACATGCCAGCTGTATTCTTGCGAAGTATACTCCAATATATGGAAGCCTCGTATAAATACATAAGCTGTAAAATGCAGTAGAATCATAACTAATCTCATCCACACAAAATAAATGAACAAAAGATCTCATATAATAAGTTATGAAATTATCATTTGGTACATGTAGTTGGGCGGAGACAAATCCACTACCAACTATGAAAAGAAATACATGATAAGCGAAAGAAAGATTTTGGCGAGCGAAGCGAAGACGATCCAAGTACAATCATCCTCGAGGAAATAGCGAAGATCACGGCTAGAGCTAAAGCACCTGCGAAAGACAATAGCATACACCTGGCAAGACAACCAGGTCCTCAGAGGGACGTAACAAGACACATAATATTATGCCATATAAACTGAATAAATATCGCTAAACTAAATAAGTAAATCGAATTATAATATGTTCTAATACGCACCTACTGAACGAGCGTACCATCCCCCCAACCAAACAAGGACAGGAGATGGTAAACTAATTCACGGTGACGTATCTTTCCATGCTAATAATCCAATATGGTATCCAGACCCCAACAAGGTTCAATACCTTCTCATCGAAGTAGTAAGTCACACATACAACTAAACAAGGACAAGATGTGACGAACTAATCCGCGATAAGTTATTGTTCCAAGCCACGGTCAGATACAAGTACTCAAACCAAAAGTACTCGTACCTAACGGATAAAGGTAGCCTAACCAGTCTAAGTGAATGCAGTTTTAAGAACAGTTCATGGTCGCATGACTACCGGGTCAAGTCAAGAAAATACCAATGCAGTACCTCAGTAGCGAGTCACAACACCATATACTATTCCTCAGTATCGAGCGAGTCTATAGCATATAGTCTACCTATCATTCCTCAGTAGCGAGCGAGTCTACGATAGATAGGGTGGTAGTTAACTCCCAATCATGTTCTTCCTGCCCAATGCTAACTCTATAACCGCTAAGTCAAACTAGCATGCAACCTCTATTAGCGGTTATTCCTATCGTACGGCTTGTACGTACTGGTGGCCAGCCAATCACGTACTTCCGTGTTCTACATGCGACACACAACTTTGTGGTACAACATGTCAAGGCCATGAATGCAACACACAAAGGTGGTCACTTAAATCTAGGTTTAATGTGTAAGAAAAATAATACATAGCAAGAAACTGAACAGTAAATTCTAACAGGTTATGCCATGTATCACAGTTTATTTTGCATAAAGAAAATAATTAACATGCATGAAATATGAGCTAAAATAATTAAACAGCAAATGGCAAGGTGTCTTGCCTGGTAGGACGCCTGGCGTACTGCAATGATCAAGGTGGCACGATCTGCGACTTTGGTGCAACAACTATGCAAGGGGACCTCTGATGGTGGCACGGACAGTTCCATTGGGTTCAGAAGGGTCAAATTAGTTAGGGTGGACATAAGGTAGTCTCGAAATGGGCAGAGGAATAGGAATAATAGGACTGGATACGGACACGAGAAAAATCAAAGAAATTAATGAATAAATATATATATACGAGTTTTTAGAGAATATTCCTAAAACTAGTTTTCATGAGTTAAAATATTTATAAGGAAAATGCTAAAAAACCTAAGCCAAGAAAAAATCGTTTTCGGCAAAAACTCTATGTTTGTAAAGATACGACTCTAGATAGAATATTTTATTGCCAGAATATTTATATAGATGCAAACTTAAAATCAAAATAGTTGTTTCCTTTTAGAAAATAATATTTTCCTAAAACTTTTATAAATAATAATATTTAGCAAATAGGTAGTTTTGCAAGTAACAACAATAATAATCATAATAAAAATAAGAATATTAATAATAATAACTATTTTTAACAAATAACAATAATGATGATAAATAATAATAATAATGAGAATAATAATAATAGTAGTAATATTATTAATACTGTACTTACAAAATATTCTGTTAATGAAAACAACTAATAATGTACTAAAATAATAATAGTACTAATAATGAAATAAGAATAACAATAAAATAATAATAATAATAATAATAATAATAATAATAATAATAATAACAATAATAATAATAATAATAATAATATTTAGTAACAGTAAAACAAAACCAAATAAATAAATAATGATAATAATAATAAATAATAAAAAGAAATAAAATAATAAATAAAAGTAAAAATCGAAGCTGGTCCTCACAGCAACTAAAATAACAGCAAAAAAAAATAGAGTAGCAGGATGTTCTCCTCTTTCGAGGAGAACACTAAAACAAAAAAAAGAAAGAAAAAGAAAAAGAAAAAGATACTAATAATATTAAGCAGTCAACAGTCACCAAACCCAACAGCTGTTACTCTATTCCACCGAATTCGAGAGGAGAGAGAGAAAGGAATAAGGGGAAAGGAAAAAGAGAGGGGAGAGAGAGATGAAAAGAAAAATCGAGTGTGGAAAGAGAGAGAGAGAGAGGCTGGAGTTTCGGTCTGAGAGGCCCAAGGAGAGAGGAGTGCGGGTGGATCGGCGCGACGAGGGAGTCTCGGTCGACGGGGAAGCTGCGGCACCGGCGGATGTTGGTGGAGGCGGTCGGGCTCAAGGCGAGGGAAGTCGGACGGTGGAAGGGGGTTTCGACGAGGGGGTTTTGGTCACGCCCAACAATATATATTCACAGCAACCAAAGTCGTATATATATATATATATATATATATATATATATATATATTTTATATATATATATATATATATATATATATATATATATATATATATATATATATATATATACGTGTGTGTATATATATTTCTATAAATAAGACACTATATTATGAATATATATTATTAGGATATTATTTTGGTTGCTGTGAATATATATTGTTGTAGTGGTAGGTATGCATAGAAGAATATTTATAAATATATATAAAGTGTTATATAAATAAATACATAAATGTATGTGTATTTATATATAAATATATATATGTATTTGTGTATATATAAATATATATAGTAATATGTTACGTATATATATATATATATATATATAAATATATAATATATATATATATATATATATATATATATATATATATATATATATATATATATATATAGGTGTATGTGTATGTATATAAATGTATATATATATATTCTACATGTGTGTATGTTACGTATATCAAATATAGGGAATGTTAGAGTGTTAAATCTATATATATGATTCATGTGCATATATTGATATATATATATATATATATATATATATTAAAAATATATATATATATATATATATATATATAAATATATATATATATATATATATTTATATATTCATACATATATACATGTATATGTATATTTATGTGATATGCTAACATTAAAAACAAAACAACAAACCCACAGTGAGCAGGCCCCCAACCCGAGCCTATTCCCCTTGCGCTCAGGCCGAGCAGCCCAAACGGCCAAGCAGCCTATGCTGGCCGACCCGGACACCCCATACCCGAACTCAGTCAGGTGCTCCGCTCGGGTTTTCTGAGCAAATTGTATAAATATAAGAGAGATAGAGAGGATCTCTTAAAGGTTCAAAACCCTAACCTACGCCTCGCAGACCACCTTCCCTGGGCGCACACCCACGCGCGCACACCGCCGAGGGCCACCGTCGGTCGGCCGAGCCGTGCGCACAGCGGCGAGCAGCAGTCGCAGTACGAGATGGGGACAGCAGCCATACGATTTCAAGGTACGACACTTATTCGTTCTTCGCCCACACTTATTCGTTTTACGATATGTAAAGTGTTTTAGAAAGCTTGTATAACCCTCTAGAGGCCCTAGCAAATAGTTTGCAATATAGTCGAGCCATTGATTCGCAAAATCGAGGCAAACTTCGATAAAAACCTGTCGAAGAACAGAACATGAAACAGCCAGACACCCATCTTTGGAGGCGACAAATCGCGAATCCTTCGACTATTTAAAAAATGTGTTTGAGTAGGTTCATAGCCAATATGTAGGGCTACAGAACCCAATTTACGGAAGTCAATTTCGTTGGCTATCCACCAAGAAATCGACTTCCCAAAGTAACGAAAAACCTGTTTTGAAAATTGTAAAAAATATGAAAACACTCCGATACGACGCGCGTCTCGCCAATCCGGGCGACGTGGTCGCGAACCGTAAGCATAGAAAGGTGCGTAATGGCTTTGCGGACGTGTGTTCTTTGACGAAATTCAAATTGGTTGCGTGTGCACGACGAATTTGATACGTATCCGTAGAAATTCACCGAATCGGCCACTGTGCAAATTTTCTAATTACTTTGTGCACGCTCGTCAGATCGAGACGAAACTTGCGCCAATAGGACCGTGTCATTTTTTGGTCTTGTATGCCAAGTTTGGTCAAATTTTGAGACAGTGGAATCGGACCACCGTTTTGCGGGCCCCACAGTCCGATTCAACGGGCAATTTTGTGCACGGCCCACCGGAATCCACAATTGGACATACCGTTGGATTCGTATCATCAAAACGTATCCGTAGACATGTAGTTTGACGACTTTAGAGACCATTGACTCTGGCACATTTTTTGGTGCAAAGCGGGTCCAACGGCGGATACCGTTTTGGCCCAAAATTATCGTTTTGCTCCTGTATCCAGAATTAGACTTAGGGACAAGCAATCCTAGCTAATTTGACTATTCTAAGCATGTTGGCAATGTCTGTTTCATCTTTCGGAGACAGTTGTGATGATTTGGACTTTATAGCTTAGCAGTTGACGATATTTTGTTGGATCCGCGTGCAACCTCCAGGCAAGTATACCTTGCCTCCCTCTACAGTTTATTTACATGCATATTATTATTATTATCTAGTTTTACTAGTTGATTATTCATATGTGATTTGTATAACGTGCATGTAAGTATATACATATGGTCCTTGTTTTTAGTTAGCTGGTAGTTCATATTGGATATACATATATAGCTCTTGTTCATAGTTAATTTTGTATTTCATATTGGATTGGTTCCCCCGTGTATCTTGATTGGGTTGTGTCGTGTCATCACTGTACTTGGACTGAGTCGCATCGTGTCATAGGATTAATAAGTCAAAACGGAACTGCTGTACCTTGAATTCCTGAAGCTGACCTGCGAGTCCACACTAGGGGCGAGGGTTAGTAGTTATCTTTGTCTTATGCTAGCCTGCGAGTCCACACTAGGGATGAGGGTTAGTAGTATATGGTTTACACCTATGAGTCTACACTAGGGACGAGGGTGATGCTAGCCTGCGAGTCCACACAAGGGACGAGGGGAATGCTAGCCTGCGAGTCCATACTTGGGACGAGGGTTAGTAGTATATGGCCCACACCTGCGAGTCCATACTAGGGGCGAGGGTGATGCTAGCTTACGAGTCCACACTAGGGAGTGTTTTTCATAAATAAATTCCTTTATTTATTGTGTATCTGGGAAAATTACAACTGTGGGAATCTGATCTAGAAGACGATCACTTTATCCCTTGGACTATGCGAAGAAGAAAAGCTCTCAAAATTTTGACAGTAGATAACTATGTATCTGTCCAATGAATGAGAAAAAGAACTCTATTTATAGAGTTAAAAATAATAACTGAAAAGATAACTATCTTCACAGCCTGTGCTTAGTTAAAAATCATGCAGGATATAACATACGCAAGGTTGTGAGCAGTTACTGGACGTGGCCTGTAACTGTTGGACACATGGCAATCATGTATGAGTCGTATGCAAGTTACAGGACACGCAGGCGAGAGATCAGTGGCATGGCTGTCACGTACTCCAATTTAATGAAATCCATGCAGACTTGTTGAAGACGAAATCCACGCAGACTCGGGGTAGAAAGCTTCAAAATCCACGCAAACTTGGGGCAAGAAGCTTCAGAATCCACGCAGACTTGGTGAAGACGAAATCCACGCAGACTCGGGGTAGAAAGCTTCAAAATCCACGCAAACTTGGGGCAAGAAGCTTCAGAATCCACGCAGACTTTGATTAAGAAAACTTCAGAATCCACGCAGACTTGAGAAAGAAAACTTCAGAATCCACGCAGATTTGAGTGAAAACTCAAAATACACGCAGACTTGGGATAGAGCTGCCAGCTGTCTTGATTCAGCGTGCCTCGACTGACACAAAATCTCTGGCAGTGATTGCTTTTGTCAGTCACATTAAATGACAAGAAGCTCTTTTGGTATGCCAACTTGACGAAGGTTGAGTCTTGCTGAAGAAGATTTCGAAAATCACGCAATAGACGGCTGTGATCTCTCGAATTCTGTGCATACGTGGCATACGAAGAGACATTCTTCGACTGTTGTGCTGTCAGTCATAATTACTCTCTGACAAATGATGAGCTGTCTCCCCAGCGTGATTTGTAAATATTGTCCTGATCAACTGAGCGTGACTTTTGACTCTGTCCTGATCAACTCAGCGTGACTGTCATTTTTAAAGGCCTACAAGACCCCCTTCAAAGTTTTCAAAAAATTGAAAAGACTTCAAAATTTTCGAAATACTTTGAAAATAAGATGATAAAATGAAATCAGTCATGCTGAGATGACTTCAAATTTTTCGGAAGTCGGAAAGACTTCGAAGTTCTTTGAGAATATCCAAATGAACTTATTAAATGTCATGATGACTCTTCATTTTCCGAGACTGATTACATCCAGTTTATGGTGGAATATTAACCGCCGGCGAGCTCTGTTATATAAACTGGGAGAGGATTCATTTAATCTTCATCTTACGTCAACATGACACCAAAAGAGAAAGCTGAGGAAGAAGCACGCAAGTTGAGCTTTTGTTTCCATGGTGACCCCACTTTTGGGGGTGAAGAGCCAGAGCCCATTGTCTTCGAACTCAAAGATGATCCCTTGCAACTAGCCAAGAATTTCTTGAGCTATTTTGGCTTAGATGGCTCGTTCTCTTCTGATGGGCGCAGCCTCATAGAGAAGCGTGAAATATTGAAGGCTCTGTTACACCGCATGGGGGTCAAAAGCGTAGAAGAACTAGGCATTAAGCTCAGTCGCTCTGGAAAATAGAGCGTGTCTTTTGTGCTTTTGTTGCACTCTTTTTGTCTTTTGTAAGGCCATCAGTGCCTGTCTTGAAGAATGAAGTACAACTTCTGTGTTTAATCTGCGTGCATTAAAGAAGAATATTAATTAGCACCCTTTGACTATTTCCAATGTTGCTCTGTCTTCCAAAGCACACGTAACACTCATTCTACGGTTTACGAGCGCTATTTATGCGGATCTTTTCCAAGAATAGACTTGTACTTTGCCCTTTAAATAGATAGAAGAGTTTCACAGATACTCATCTCCCATTCCTCTTCTTCTTCTCTGAGAATGAAATTTTTGGGAGATTTCACTTTCAAACAGGAAAGCAATGTTTTCTAATGTTCGACTTCTGCGCACTGTATCAAACATGAGTTTGCCAATCCTTAGCACCAAACTTGAAGGTAAGTCAGTGTAATACGTGTATTATTTTTGCTGTTGAAGATAGACTTTCTGTTTCTTGTTTCTGATTTGAACAATACACGCCTGTTTCTGTTTGATAAATGCACGCTGAATGATTTATGTTGATCTAATCTTTTCTTCTTAATACTTTCTGCAGAAACTTGGCTGAAAATTTTCTTCAGAACTGGCATTGGGGATGTGGATGCTGTGGAGAATATCCTGCTGACATCTACATCAGGAAGCTCATACGCTTTTGACGCGTAAATCAGACAACTCAGAACTCTTCGTGGGATAGAAGGGTCTTCCTCAGATGGTAGGAAGAGCTTTTATACACGAGAGTTGGATGGTGGAGTCAACTCTACCCCGAGAAATCGGGTAGTAGAGTTCCTTTCACGGGAGAACTAGGAATTGTATCCCAAGGTTTGGATACATTCCTGTCTTCCTTGAGAGGTTACCCCCAATCCACCAGTTGTATTGGCAGCACCACGACTTCGGGCTGCCATACTCTGTGGTTCTCCTCTCGTCTGAGAGAGAAGACCAGAGTTTGATTCCTGCTGATCTGGTCGTGACTGGGACCCAGACAGTCAGGAACTGCCACCAACAACGAACCTGACGGAGAAGGTCCGACGGAGAAGATCCAAAGAAGAAGATAGATCTCTATTAGGTTATTGTTGTGGTGTAGAATGAAAATCCAAGATTTGTAATAGATTTCCATTATGATTTGTAAGAAAATCTAAGAAAATGTAATAGACTTTTTGTGGTAAAATGAGAATGGAAATGATAATTCTTCTATGCTCAAAGATTTATATTTGTGGATGAATTGTGGACATGATAGATAATGAAATCTTCTTTTCTGTTTTAGAGTATATGATATTATCAGAGGTATTATGGACGTGATAATATGTAGGAACTCAAAAGAAAATAGATTGATTTCTATGCAGAGGTCAAAAATGACAAATGAGTAAGTAGATTCGGAATTGATTCAGAGGTTATGAAAACGTGATCAATAACGAATCCCCACTTAATAAATTGATAGAAGATCATGAACGGACGAATAAATGAACGGATGAACCGTCAAGTATTAATGAATGTGTGAATCGTCGGATGAACGCAATTAATGGATGGATGAACCGTCGGATGAACGTGACGTTTCATTATTTGTAGAACTTCTGCCTATAAATATAGCAGAAATCTGACAAGAACGAACACTTCTTCTTTCAAACATAAAAATGTCGTCTGAAGAAGCATCCAAGAAAACTGGAATTGCCTCAAAAGTTCAGAAAGGCACTGAAGAACACCCTGCTGATCCAGTTCAATCGAAGAAGACGGAAGCAGGTGAAGGTTCGTCTGCACCCAAGCCACCAAGGGACATTCTGGATTTTCTGCTTGAACCAGGAAAGACTGAAGAAGAAGAAGCCATGAGGATGGCCGTTTGCAAGTTCCTCGTGGGTTCTAGCAAGGAGGTTCTTGACTCTTTTGCTGATCACGTCTTCGAGAAGGACGGCAGTGGCCCACATCCAAATGTAGAAAAGGATGATAGTGATCTTCTTTAATATCATGTATCATCATTCATGATAAAAATAAAATAAAATTTTATTTCCAAACATGAAACTGTCTGATGATTACAAGCATTTACATTTATACATAGTACTTTTTAAGGAATTTGCCATTAATAGGCATCAAAACTTTTCGACCATCCAATTCTGAGAGTTGATAAGCTCCATTTGAGAAAACTTTGCTCACAATATAGGATCCTTCCCACTTTGCGTCAAATTTGCCCTTGCTCATATGAGTCATAGTCATAGGACGTCTGACTGTTAGAATAAGTTCTTCTTTTTTATACGCCCGAATTCTGACTTTCTTATTAAAAGCTCTTGAAATTCTAGCTTGATAGAATTCAATATTTTGTTGAGCAGATAATCGCTTTTCATCCAGAGCTTCTAATTCTTGAAGTCGAAGACGATCATTATTTTCTGCAGTGAGTTCATTAGCGATTGCTATCCTTAAAGAAGGAATTTGAATCTCTAATGGAAGAACAGCTTCGCAACCATACACCAGAGAGAAGGGTGTACATTTAGTAGCATTACGAACTGTAGTGCGATAAGCCCATAAACATTCACCGAGCTTCTCACTCCAATTATGTTTGTTAGTAGAGACAAACTTCTTTAGGAGTTTGATGATGGTCTTGTTGAAAGCTTCTGCTAATCCGTTAGCTGCCGGATTATATGCGGTAGAAGCCACATTGTTGATCCGGTGATCGTCACAGAATCGAGTAAACTTCTGACTGACGAACTGTGGTCAGTTATCATGAATAATGCGTCGAGGAACACCAAATCTGTAGATAACGTGGTACTTAATAAAGCAAATGACATTGGACGTCTTAACTTCAGACAAAGAAATGGCTTTGGCCCATTTGGAGAAGTAATCGGTTATTGCAAGAATAAACCGATGACCCTTAGATGACGGCGGATTGATCGGACCAATAATGTCCATGCCCCAAGCTTCGAAGGGCCATGATGCTGCCGTCGGATGTAGAAATTCTGAAGGTTGATGAATAAAATCCGCATAGATTTGACAAGCTTTACACTTCTTTGCATATTCGATGGCGTCTGATACCATAGTAGGCCAATAATAACCCATACGTCGAATACGGTCTTGAAGTTTTGGTCCAGGCTGATGTGCTCCACAAATTCCATCATGTGCTTCACGAATAATTTGTTGAGCCTCGTCACCGACATCACATCGGAGAAGTAAACCATCATAGGCTCGACGATATAAGGTCTTTGTTGTATGATTATAATAGAATCGGAATGATCGTCGTCTGATAGATGCTGCTTCACTCGGATCAACCGGAAGAATATCATACAATACAAAATCTAAGAAAGGAAGTCTCCAATCCGTATTTGTATTTTGATTCTCGGCCGAATGACTGAAGATGAATTCCATGCTGGAATCAGATGAAGATGATAAAGATTTACGACTAAATCCAAATCCTCTTGTTGTGTTGATGTCATGAGATGTTGATTCTTCAATGTCAACTGGAAGTCCTAGGGTCAGGTTATTTTCAAGATGAAATAATTTTCGATTGCGAACAATAATCATTTGTTGTCGTCTAATTGGGATAGCCAACACCGCTGCAAGATTAGCTAGAGCATCAGCTTCTGTGTTACATGCTCGTCTAACATGTTCAATGAAGAATTCTTCAAACGAAGAAGCCATAATTATAGCTGATCTATGATAAGGAACCAGATCTTGATGGCGGACTTCATAAGTACCCCTTATCTGATTGACAATGAGTTTAGAGTCTCCGTACGCCTCCAAATGTTGAATATTTAGATGTTTAGCGAGTTGAAGACCAATGAGTAATGCATTGTACTCAGCTACATTATTTGAATACGGCTGATCGAGAGAATAAGCTCTTTGGATAGCAAGACCTTCTGGCGATACAAGAACTATTCCAACTCCAGCGACAATATCACCATTAGGACTTATCCTTGAAGCTCCATCAAAGAATAGACGCCAAGTAGGATCTTCTTCAGCAATTTGGTTTGAATCTAGGACTTCATCTGGAATTTTGTCACAGAGTTTTAAATCTTCTGGAATTGAATGAGCAGCCAGAAAATCAACTAAAGCTTGTCCTTTGACTGACTTCTGAGGAATATAATACATGTCATACTGAGCAAGTAGGATTCCCCAGTTAGCTAATCGAGAATTCAAAACACTGGGTTTCTTCATCATGATCCGTATAGGATTGATCCTGGAGATGACATGAATAGTCTGGCCAATGATATAATGTCGTGGCTTTTGAACAGCGAACATCAAAGCTAGACATTCTTTTTCGACTGGTGAATATCGAGGTTCAGCTCCGGTCATAGTACGACTGAGATAGTAGATGGCTTGTTCATGACCATTTTGATTCTTTTGAGCGAGTAATGCACCCAATGAATGACTCATTGCTCGAGTATATAGGAGAAATGGAATTCCTGAAACGGGAGGTACCAATACTGGAGGGCTCATCAGATATTGTTTTATATTATCGAATGCTTTCTGACATTCATTATTCCAGACAAAAGAAACACCTTTCTTTATAAGTTTGTTGAATGGTCTGCAGCGTCCTGATAAATTAGAGATGAATCTCCTGATATAAGCAATCCTTCCTTGAAATCCTCGTAGCTCTTTTAAGGTGCGTGGAGGACGCATCTCTTGGATGGCTTTGATCTTCTCGGGATCCACGTGTATACCTTTAGAGGTAATGACGAAGCCGAGAAATTTACCACTAGAGACGCCTAAGAAGGACTTAGTAGGGTTCATCTTTAATTGATGCTTACGCATTAGATCAAATATAGTCTTCAAATCTTGGATATGATCCTCCTTTTGTCGACTTTTGACTGCAATATCATCAATATAACATTCGACTGTTTTTCGCAAACGTTTACGGAATATAGTGCTCATAGCTCGTTGATAAGTTGCTCCTGCATTCTTGAGACCGAATGGCATAACTGTATAACAGTATGTACCGATCGGCGTTCTGAAAGAAGTGTGCTTCTCGTCATCTGGAAACATTTTAATCTGATTGTATCCAGAATACCCGTCCATGAATGACATCTGTTCAAATCCACAGGTATCATCAATCATGACATCAGTGATTGGTAGAGGGAATTCGTCTTTAGGGCATGCCGCATTGAGATCGCGGAAGTCTATGCATACTCTGACCTTGCCAGACTTTTTAAGGACATGAACTATGTTAGCCATCCAATCGGGATGTTGTTCCTCTCTAATAAACCCGGAGGTTATGAGTTTATTGACTTCAACTTCAATTGCATCCATAATGTCTGGACGAAATCGTCGCTGTTGTTGTTTGACCGGTTTAGCATTCGGCAAGATATTGAGCTTGTGAGTTGCAATTTGTGGATCAAGTCCTGACATATCTTCATAACTTCAAGCGAAGACATCGATGTAGTCACGAATAAGTTTGATCATGTCTTGCTTATCAGGTTCAGAAAGACTTTCACTGATGAATATTGGTTTGGGAGATCCCTCTTCACCAACATCTATTTGAACAAGTTTGTCTTCAGTCGGAGGTTCTTTTTGCTCGAAACGGAACTCCCATTGATTATCTAATCTTTGGGCCCATTATTTCGATTCAGGTGAGATTTCAAACT
Organism: Iris pallida; assembly: GCA_029216955.1. NCBI lineage: Eukaryota > Viridiplantae > Streptophyta > Magnoliopsida > Asparagales > Iridaceae > Iris > Iris pallida. Next base: position 258,109 of record JANAVB010006391.1, on the reverse strand, counting down.
CTTCTTCGTCTTCATCACTTTCTTCAGAATGGTCAATGGAAACCATGTTGGAAGACAGAAGGTTGCAGTAGAAGTCACCGATACTCGTATCGGAATCCCAAGAAGTGGTACTAGAAGAATCAGATCTCTTATCTTCGTCAGACTCGGGATCTTCATGGATAATATTGATAAAAGGAGTAGGGGCTATATAGCCCAGTCCGTATTTCGTCCTTCCATATTTCAGAGGAGGAATACGAACATGCATTTTTCTTCCCTTTCCACTATTGAGGCCAGTCCTGAAGTCATAGCCCATATTTTTGATGATGTCTTTAGATTGCTGACTATAACGACGTAGTTGTAATCTTCCAGTATCATCATTTTTGTCTTCATCTTCTAAATCAGAAGGACTTTGGGGCCCTTTATAGAAGAATATTGGAATGTCTCCTGGCTTTCTGCTGGGAACTAGAAAGTATAAAGATTATACAGGTTCTAGGGATACATCTAGGGGAAGAAGAAGAACGAGAAGAAGCGTTGTTTCGATTAAGATCGATAACAAATGGCTCAGAAGAGGTGAGCTCCCTTGAAGTTTGAGATGGAAGAATAATCCGTCCTCCAACTGGAATTAGCAGAGTATTCTGTTTCATATGTGGAGATGCAGGAATTACAGTACGCCCACTGACAGGAATAATCATTGTGTCTTGAGCAAACGACTGAGGTAACGGAGAAATCCGTCCACTCACCGGAATGATGAAAGAACCTTCTTCAGAGAGTTTGGGAGATTGTTGCTGAATAGTTCGACCTTTAACAGGAATTATTAAGGTCTCACTTTGTGAATCCTCTTTCTCCATAGCTTGTATAACCCTTGTATACTCTTCTTTGTACATTCGGGAATCATTGAAATAAGCTTCAACCCCATGGAAGGGGTTTATATCAGCAACTTCTTTTTGTACTCTTCCATTGCTATCAATGTATTTAAAACACTGATGAAGAGTAGAAGGCACCACATTATTTTTATGAAAAAAGGGCCTCCCCAGAAGAAGATTATAGGATCCCACGATCTCTTCTTTATTGTATCGATATAACCGGTGTAGTAGAGAGGCCGATCATGTCGATTATCCTCCAATAGCATGTCGTCTTGTGTAAAGGTGATATTTGGGATAATCTTCAATACACTGTTGCAATGTAAGCAAGTGGCAGGTTCTGCATCTGGCTTCTTCAATTATGCAAGACAAGAGTCAGCTTGTAGAAGTGCTTCACTTAATGTCTCCCGAGTCTCTTTGGAAAGACGTAGAAGTTCAAAGAGGGACATTCTAGCTGGAGTATTAGCAAGCTGAGCTAAAATGTCGAAATTATAAGGCTTCTGAAGTCCAAGAGGAGAGGACTTCATGATTGGCTTATCAAACCGAGCCTGTTGTTTGCCTTTCTCCAGAGCTGTAGGCTTGGGAGGAACAGGTTCAGTGGATGATTCTTCTTCAAGAGGAACATTAGAAGCATCTTTATCAGCTGGAGGGATATCAAGAGGATCCTCAGGATTCTTGGAATAATCCTTTAGATAAGGTTTCCCCGTTCGAGTAGCACTAACAAGTGCTTCTTCTTTCTCTTTTGGCTCTGTGTCAGGAATAGATCCAAGAGAAGTCATATGACATGACTTAATCGTTCCAGCCTTCTTGGACTTTCGAGAAGTAGTCTTTTGAGGAGAAGGCGATTCAAAATCTGCCACTAGATCAGGATGGATCCACATGATTTCTCCAGTTTCTAAAGTAATTGGCACTAATCCTTCCGACTGTGGAGGAGGAAGATTCACTATGTCAAGAGTTGCCTTGGGAATAGGAACGATTCCACTTTCAAGGAGTTGAGGAGGGAAATCTCCGAATTGCATAGAGACGACGTTGGAGGTGACGGTCTTCTCTTTTGGAGTAAGAGAGATAGCTCCAGATTTAATCATTTCTTGGATCTTTCCTTTCAGTACATAACATGTACGAATTGTATGACCCAGCATTCTGTGATATGGACAGTATTTGGGATGATCTGTTTTACCAGCTTCATCAGGTTTCTTGATCTCAGGTAATTGTATCTTATTAACTTTCAGCAGACATTCAAAGATACCAAGGACATCGTCGTCATCGAAAGAGTATTCTTCTTTGGGGCGAGGTGTTCTTGGTTGTTGAGTTGTAGGAGAAGTTTGAACAGTTGATGCATCTTTGCTCTGAAGATTAACTTCAAGAGTTTCTTTTCCCTTGCGAGCATTGTTTTTATTGTTAGTACCTTGACCTGTTTCTTTAGGAGTCATCTGCACTCCTAAACCTTTGAAGGTTTTAGCACTAATTTCTGCAGCCTTGGCACTAACTATGAAAGAAGGACAGTCTTGGAATTGAGTGGATCCTGTCCACATGCTGATGATTGGCAACAAGTTTGATTTGCATGTGTCAATGGTGACAGCATCAGGAGTTCCAAGAGGCATCTTCAGAGCTTCTCTTCGAAACCGTTCAATGTACTCTTCTGTAGTTTTATTATTTTTCTGCTTGATTTTAATAAGAGCAGACATAGTCATGTCATTGAGCCCTTCATAGAACCGTTCAAGAAACATCTGTTTGAAACCAAAAAATGAGGTAATGCTCCCATCTGGGAGACTTCTATACCATTCATAAGCCGTCCCCTTGAGACATCCAATAAACACCCGAGTAAGGAGGGCGTCGCTTGGTTGCAGCTGATCAGTCATCACTAAAAAAATGATTAATTAACTGACTTGGAGAAGTGGTTCCATCATAGAATGAGATAGTAGGAGGCTTGTATTTAGGAGGATACGATACTTGCTTCCATTCTATCGGATAAGGTTGTTTGATGCCTAACCTTTGTAAACCATCTTTCTGTTTGAATGCCTCGAATTGAGTTTTGAGATTCCTCAATTCTTCATTAACAACTACAGAAGATTGTGGAGTTGTAACTTGTAGAGAATAGTTGGGAGGAGGAACAGCATTGTAAGCACTACCCCCAGCTCCAGAGAGACTAGGATTTGGTTGAGCTGGTCCAGAAGTATTGGATTGTACTGCTGGAGGAACTTGTACTGGACATATATCAGTGTCAGTTGGTATGGCATCTGGTACAGTCTGTCGATTTTGCATCTGTGTTGCCATGAGTTCATACATCGACTTCATAGTATCAGCCATAGACTTCATTTGTTGTTCCAAAGAAGCAATTCTTTGATCTTGAGGAGTCAAGGAAGAAGAAGGTTCATCAGTATTCCCATCAACCATATAAGTCGTGACTGTACGAGGAATTATTGATGAACTGGTAGATGTTGTTTATTCTAAATCATTGCTTTGTGCATCAAAGTCAATTATAGGAGAACTACCTCCAGTAGGAAGAGGTGGGAAGTTAGATTCTCCAAGGAATTCAGAATCATCTTCAGAGATCAAATTTTTTTGACTAGAGGCCAGGACTCTTGCTCTGGTATTTCTATATACTCCATCTGGACTATCAACTCTACCCCCAGCATCCCGAGAGGTCATATTGACAGAAGCAAACAAAGGCTCATCTTCATCAGGCGTAGGTTCACACTGAATCCGATTGAAGACAGATTGTCGTTTTGTTTGACATCTGCATTGCATTGTGACTCTTGGCTGGAAGTCACATTCATGATCAATATGATCATGAGCCATTGATTGACATCTGCATTGAATTATGACTCTTGGATAGAAGTCACATTCAGCATGGTTCTTTGACACAGAATCACTTCTTCTCTTCTGTTGAAGATATTCTCGTAAATCTGTTTGTGAAGATTGAGGAGTATATTTCCTGTTCTTGGGTCTTGATGGCTCTTGATTATATAGAAAATGATTAATATGAGCCACATAGTTTCTTGCATACTTTGCATCTGGATCTCTTATCCTTGTTTCCAACTGGTATGGTTTCTTAACACCAGAAGTGTTAATTTTTGTTCTTAGATCAGTTGGAGGTAACACATTGGTTTTGGAAACATGGAGTTTTCCTTCCATTGATCTGGATATTTGCAGAGAAGGAAGAGTTGAACCACCCCCTTGATTAGGAGTTGGTAACAGACCTTTTCTAGACAAATTCTGTGCCCAATTCGAAGAAGTCATAGAAGAAAACATTAAAGAATGTTTCTTCTTAGACTCATTCAAGTTTTGAGACATAGAATGTCCAGAAGGAAGGGTAGTCAAAAGACCATCTCCTTTTCTTTGACTAACAAAATTATCAGTCAAAGCTGTTCCTGAAGTAAAAACTACAGGAGCAGAAGAAACAACTAAAGAGTTATTTCTTTTCGAAGGGACTTTGTGTGGAAGACCACCCCCAGTTCTGGTAGAACTTGGCAAAGAAGAAGAGATAGCTAAAGAGCTATTCTTCTTAGATGAAATACACGCTGAAACAGGCTTGGTTAAAGAAGCAGTGCTGTTGGCGTGACTTTTGACTTTGGAAATACACGCTGGAACAGATTTGGCTAAGGAGCCAGTATTGTTAGCGTGATTGTTGATTTTAGAATTACACACTGGAACAGACTTGGCTAAGGAACCAGTGCTGTCAGCATGACTTTTGAGGTTGAAATTGTACGCTGGAACAGATTTGGCTAAGGAGCCAGTACTGTCAGCGTGACTTTCAACTTTGGAGACACACACTGGAACAGATTTGGCTAAGGAGCCAGTACTGTTAGCGTGATCTTTGATTGCTGTCATCTTCGAGCGCACAAGAGTTTGCGTGCTTGCAGAAGAGTTCTTACCAGTGTTAGGAGCAGACACTGTGGCAGAGACTTCACCATTGGCTGCCAACTAATTCTTAGGGACATAGACAGAGTGTCCCTTCGACTTGGCAGTGATGATGGAGGCTGTAGTGGGCTTACCACTCTTAGCCCGCTGCATTTCTTCATAGGCGAGTTGATCGAATTGGATCGTCATCACCTTCTTCGTCGAGCCGATTGACGAAGTATCGCATTGAGTTGTTGCCATCTCAGAAGAGGAGATGGTTTTCCCCAGCAGAGTCGCCAATTTGTTTTCCATAAATAAATTTCTTTATTTATTGTGTATCTGGGAAAATTACAACTGTGGGAATCTGATCTAGAAGACGATCACTTTATCCCTTGGACTATGCGAAGAAGAAAAGCTCTTAAAATTTTGACAGTAGATAACTATGTATCTGTCCAATGAATGAGAAAAAGAACTCTATTTATAGAGTCAAAAATAATAACTGAAAAGATAACTATCTTCACAGCCTGTGCTTAGTTGAAAATCACGCAAGATTTAACATACGCAAGGTTGTGAGCAGTTACTGGACGTGGCCTGTAACTGTTGGACACATGGCAATCATGCATGAGTCGTGTGCAGGTTATAGGACACGCAGGCGAGAGATCAGTGGCATGGCTTCCACGTACTCCAATTTGATGAAATCCATGCAGACTTATTGAAGAAGAAATCCACGCAGACTCGGGGTAGAAAGCTTCAAAATCCACGCAATCTTGGGGTAAGAAGCTTCAGAATCCACGCAGACTTGGTGAAGACGAAATCCACGCAGACTCCGGGTAGAAAGCTTTAAAATCCACGCAAACTTGGGGCAAGAAGCTTCAGAATCCACGCAGACTTTGATGAAGAAAACTTCAGAATCTACGCAGACTTGAGGAA